>JAAAKQ030313056.1:0-11507 GCA_010016005.3 Zanna intricata
GGAAAATAGCACCATCTGTTGTTACTGTATAATTCAGTTTTAACATTCACACTTTTGTTTTTTTCTATACTTCCATTCTTACTGAGTAGATAAAAAAAATAATCAGTAAATTTTATCTATTACATGCTCAACAATATCAGTTTGCAGGTTTTCTGGAGGTGTAGTTAAAAGTAATATAAAATATATAATTATCATCTGTCAGATGTATGACTAAATCTTTCTGGATTGTTAATATCTTTTCTGGTAGAACATTTAGATTACTGTGGTGTCAGAAGTTAATGCAAGCAACTTGGTTTCTAGTCTGTAGATTTCACAGGATCCAAAACGCATTTGTAAATTATGTTAGAAGTTTTGCCTCCTTTTCATGAACTCTAAACTTTTCATTTTTATTTTTAATATTTTTATTAGGAAAAAGTATCTTGGTAACATAGGTTATATTTAATAAAGACTGAAAAACTGAGCTTAGGAAATGTCCTTGTGTATTTAGGTGACAAATTCAAAACAGATCTGACTTTTAACACTTTCATCGCATTTACTTTAAGCTTTTTTTTAAAAGAAGATTTAAACAGTATTAAAGTATTCCCTTTTTTGTACTTTTAAAATCTTTTGTGGTAGATAATTGAAATTCCATTCAGGTCTATAAAAACATATTTTGAGTTTCCCTTTAAACCTTTAAAAAGAATGAAAAGGCGGGTAAGAATATATTTCAAAGTTCATGTATTGATAGCAATATCTGAAAAATTTGGGGCTTCCCTTTTATTCCCAAAAAAGAGTAATTGGAATAAGCCTAATTCTCATGGATGTTTCTAATATCTTGATTAGAAATTCAAAATTTGATGTAGGTAAATTGAAAACATATTTTGGGACTTAGCATTAAATATCCTGTGGAGGGTAAACTGAAAGGATTTAATTCTTTGTGTTTACATTCTGAAAGTGTTCTAAGTATTTAAATCATCAGTTAGGTTCTGCTGAGATACTAAATCTATTTTTTATAAGTGGAGAAATCCTTGCTAGCTCATTCATAGCCATTTTCCAAATAACCTGATTACCGAAATGTGTCTTGGAAAATTAAGCAAAAATTATTTTAATAAAGTTTTAGGAATAAAATTTCAGGAATTCATAACTTAAAAATTCAATATCTGCCTGTGTAAGAACATGTATTTCAGCTACCTTTCTTATAAAATATATTTAGAAAACATAATTGGTTGTTTAATTTAATGGTTATTTATTTTTTAATCTAAAAGTAGATAGTTTATATAACAGAAAAAATTATAATAACTAAAAATATTTTGGTATTGGCAAAAGTCATTTTTGGCCATCGATTTTTCTTAATGTTGTATTATAACAAAAATCTCCAGTTTACAGTTTTACTTTAGTAAAAAATTATGCCTAAAATATTTATGCAATTTGAATTATAATTTGTTACATTGTAATAAATTTCCATATTCTTTTTTTAAGGTTGACATACTGGAATTATTAATGCAACAAGGTGAAGATCATTGGTTACCATGGCAACAGAAAAAACCATTATTACATATGGCATGTGAAAGAGGTGCTTTTGGATGTGCAAAATATCTAGTCTCAGAGCGTTCTGAACAAATTAATAAAATATTTGATGAATATTATCCAATACATCAAGCTGCTCTCAGGCCTATTAAGTTCCTTGAACTTCTAATAGAGTTAGTACTACATAATCATACAAATATAATATTTTTTGTTATGTGTTTTTATCTTTGTTAGGTTTTTTCAGATGATTAATTCACTTTATAAGCTCAAAGTTTGTTTAAAAAATAATCAAAATTTTTTATCAAATGAAGAATGCCAAGCCTGAGAAAAATTGAATTCTGAACAGTGTGAAAAGATTCAGAAACTACATCACTTAATGTAATAAAAGTAGAGTAAAAAGTGTGAACTAGCAAATAGACTTTTGTTGTTTGATCTGTATCCTAACGTATTAAAATTTTTTTATTAAAATTATTTATTAAATAATTATTTATATTAATTAATTATTATTTATATTATTTATTAATAATAATTTATTAATTATTTATTATTAAAATTTTTTTTTTTTTGGGAGGGCGAACAACGCCAAAGCGTTATTATCGCCCAGATTAAATAGGGATTTTTAAAACCTAAAATTAAATTAAAATGACAAATAAATAAGTAAAAAAAAATAATAAAATAAAATAAAAAACTAGAGACTAATTGACCAAAAAACTTACTACTAATATCACAGAACAAGATAAAAAGCTAAAATCTAACAACTACATTAAAACTAAAATATTACAAAAAAAAAAAAATATAAAAAAAAAATAAAAATAAAAAAATCGCTAAAACTTAAAACTAATATCACAGAAATGTTATAACTGTTATCACAGTTGCAAGTAACAATGCAAAAATAAAATAAAAATTTGTTTAAAATATTAAACTTAATAAAATTAAAAAATTTGGCACAATCCATGAAGGGTGTAAAGGGCCTCTTCACGGATAACAAAAGAAAATGACTACATCTAAGTTAAATATCATTAAACACGCGTATTCTGCGTAGGAATATGAGTACCTGATCTATCACTTGCTTATCGTTGCCTAGGATGTTGTGAAAGTTAGTAGGCAATTTAAATTTGCGACATAAAGCTATGTAATGTATGCAATTAAACAATATGTGGCGTACAGTTAAGCAGCAGTCGCATCTTACGCAGAGTGGTGGATTCTTTCCGGACACCAAGTATCCATGAGTGGATCTCATATGACCTATCCGCAATCGGCAAAGGACTACTTCTTCTCGACGAATGCATCTGTGCCAGGAGTTCCATGGCAATACTGTATTTTTAATATGGCGCAGTTTATTTTCGACTGTGGCTGTCCAGTTGTTTGCCACTTTGCGCAAAGAGTGAGTTTTATATGATTGATAAAGTCTCGTGTAGTAACACGCATAGTGAAACATTGTTGACTACATGCGTTCTTAGCTGCAGAATCCGCACGTTCATTTCTCGGAATCCCCACATGGTTAGGGATCCAGCAGAAACTCATTCATGTGTTGCAATGGCTCAACTTGTCAAGAGTCTTACAATATTTGGTGTTTGTAAAGATTGTTGGGTAGAGAGAAAGGGGTTGAAAAATTATTTTTTAACATTTATAAAAAAACTACCTTTTTAAACAGAAAACTTTCCCTAAAGTTCTATGTTTGATAAAAAGTATTGTCTTAGCTACTGGCTTGATATTGCCCTGTGTTTTGTAGATTATTTAGGTAAGTGCTTACTTTTTATTACAGATTTTAAATAAGGATGTAAATAAAATTAAGAAAAGCTTATCTAAATTTGTGAGAATTATATTTATCAAATCCAGCTGCCTCTAAAACTAATATTTATCAGTATATTTGTTCAATTTAGTCAAATTATTTGCTTTAATATTTTATTTATATGCAGCTATAAAAAATTTTAAAAATAAATTTACATATTTTGCATATTCAAAATATTTTATAAAAAGATAAGTTCGTAAAAATAAAATGAAAAGTTTTAGTTAATGTATTTTGTACAAAGAAATCAATGATATCAGAGTCCAAACAAAAAATGTAGGCAGGTTTTGTGCATGACTCCAGAGTTAAAAATTTCAATTTAAAAATAATAGATTATTATTGTTTAAACATTTGACAAGTATTGATAATCATCATAATCATCTAAATTTTAAGAAAATTAATAAAATAAGGCTGACATTAGTTGTTTATATTTTAACAACAGAAAGTTGTTGAAGTAGTCACAACATAATGTTATGTTGTGTGTCAGCTCGATTATTTATATCAGTTTGCATGGATAAAATTGTTTGTGTTTTTTTTTTTTTTTAATTTAATATAAAATGTGAATTGAATTAAGAATATGGAATTATTTTAATGGGAAAGTAATAATAAAAATGTATATGTAACCAGGGCACACAGTTATATCTATGAAAGGCATATAATGTCTACATAATTTTAATTTTGACTGTATTTTGATATGCTAAATAATCTATTTTTTATGTAAAGTGGAAAATTGAATTTTCTTTATTTTTGTAGAAAGTCCTGAAAAAGGTACTTGCCAATTCTAGATAAGACCATAGTTACTTATAAGCACTTAAAATAAAATACAATCATAGATACCTAAATACAGAAGAAGTCAAGTTGTACAACTAAATAATACTTCAAACAGTGACAATGGCTTTTAAAGATTTTGTTAATAATGAGATATGAAAATTCACATTATAAAGTTCTATTTGATTTGTTACTCATCTAGACCTTTCAGTTATTACTTGTGACCAATAAAGATTAATATTTTTAAATATACTTTGTTCATTTCCGTAATAAGCTTTCTTTTAAGTTTATTATGGGAATGACAAGGATCATTAAGATTTGTATCAATGGATCTTAATTTACTTTAGAGCAGTAATTGTTTCTGATTGAATGAAATTAAAAAAGACTACCTGTAGATCAATATACATATTTTCTATTTAATTGTATTATTATTTACAGTAATGGTGCAGATTCAACTGTTTGTACAGCTACTCAACAAATGACTGTTCTACACCTTGTGTTTTTACAAGGTAGAAAATCAGCCGAAGATACATTAATGACCTGTAAGTTACTCTTGGACCACGGTCTTAGAGAGATGATTAATCAACCTGATTCACTTGGTAATACACCATTACACGGTCTTATTGTTAGATACGCACTAGAAGAAGCTCGTTACGGTTATGATTCTGATAATCAACCGTGGAATAAATGGGATGTATTACATTTGGTAAGTATGATTAAATTTTGTGTAATTATTTTATAATTGTTGCTGTTTTACTATTTTAAATGTTGTAAGTTAAAATATTAATAAATTTTTAAAGATTTTAAAATGCTAATATATTCAGATTTCTGCTAATCAGATTATTCGTCACACTGTATAAGAGTTTACAAATATTTGGTGATAAATTATCATTCATTTGAAAAAGTTATTATTTTGTTCATAAAAAATCAATATAGTTATTTATATTTGTCTTTTTATATATAGGCACTGGGATTAGGTTTGACTTGTTATTTAATGTATATAATAAATTTAAAAAAATTAAAATATTTTATTGATATATTGTTAAAGATATAGTTTTACAAAAGGAAAACAGATTTATTTTTCTCATAATACTGAAATAATTGGTTACATTGGTTATTTTTGTTTTAACTGGATATATTATGACGCCAGCTTTTTTTAAAATGTAGATCAACTGATCTCAGTTCAGACAATGATTATTTTTACATCCTGTTACCCAGCTTGCAAAAATATGAAATATTTAAAAAACCCACCAACCGATGTATCATAAGTTGTATCTTTTATTTTTTTAATTACTTTAATTTGTACCATTATTTTTTTTAGAAAAACAGAGAAGTTTGTTATCCCTGAACACCAATTTCTCGCTTATTTGGCCATATTTTTAGACTACTGGTATTAAAATTTTTCACCCACCTCATTTAATTTTTACTATTGATAAATGATAAAATCAAGAAAACTTTTGAGAACTTTCTTGAAAATCTGTTTTCTAATTACAGTTTGTGTCCAGGTGTATATGCGCATTTGCAAAAAAAAAAAAACAGGAACAATTTTCTGATTGGTATACGCACCAGAACACAACTTTTTATTTGACAACAGTTTTTTCTTGTTCCAAGAAATTTCTTAAATTTTTTGTTTATCTTTGTTTTAATTTGATGTGCTATGTATGATGGGGCAATTTTTTGTATAGATTAGCCGATCTCATTTCATATGAAGTCAGGGATTTTTTTTTTACTTGTCATCTATTGAATTCATCTCATTATAATGCATCATATCTTGCAAATGTGCATTTGCGAATAACAACATATCTGAATAACAAATGTTTTTCATGAACACCAACATTTCTGTAATGTATTAACTTTTCCTTAATTTTACTCTTTTTGCCATCTTCATCAATGTCGTAAAAATTATTTTGAATAATTACTAGAAATAATTATTTTATTAACATTTAATTATGCTCAGTTATATTAAATTTGTATAAAAACTGCATAATTGTTTCACTGTTGAATTACAGAGTTCTTTTCTTCAGAATCCTTTTTCCATTCAGTTGTATTTACTTATTGTAATGTTGTTAAAATACATAATTCAGTGAAAAAAATATTGTTTACCTCTATTGATAGATAAAATAAAAAACTTAAAAAAATTGACTGCCATGTTAACGTTAACTATCATAAAAATTACTTTTATTCTATCTTATTTACAGATGGAACTATGTTCTGATTTTTAGATAAGTAATAAATCTAGTGAAATTTTATAATGAAGTTGGAAAACATTGAAAGTATTCACTGGGAAAAACTTAAAAATGGAATATCTTGTTTGTATAGTTTATGTAGGTTTTTCTCAAATAAACTGGAAAAAAAAAAGGTTTAATTTATTAGAAAACTTTTTTCTATTAATTGATTTGTAAGACAAGCTTTTTCTTTCTTGATAAATTGTATAGCAGTAAAAAGTATACAGCTTATAACTATATATTTTTTTAATATTTATTAAAAATGTATTCTGTGTTATAATATCACATTGTACAGCCACTTTCTTTCAAATGGCTGTTAGATTAATTGCAGAATCATCAGTTGAGTAAATATTTTTAAACATCTACAACTTAGGTAATTTTTCCATCTATAATTTAAGTTCATAACTTAGCCATTGTTGCTAAAAATTCATCCATTCAATAAATCATTTTTTTTTTTTTTTTAATAATTTTTGCGAATGAAAAAAATTGTCAATGAATGCATTCTTTAAATGTAATTAAGAATCTGTTGGTAATAGTATATACTTTCCTAAGAAATTAGTAAATGGAATGTTTCTGTGTCTAAGAAATAAACTTAATGATTACCATTTAAGGGTTTTCAAAGACTAGAATGAGACTGAATGAGTTTTTTTTAATAATATTTACCAATAAATGTAATTCTTTTCATTTGACCTTTATATATTTTTTGCCAATGTTTAATCGATCACACATATTTAAGATGATCTGTGAATATTATATCACTCTTCTTTGTGTTATACTATTACAAGGAATAGGATATTTTGAAAAAAGTGAAATTTGTATACTTTAAAAACAATTCTTTGAATATTGCAGTAGGTAAATGTGATGTACTAAAACTGTAGACTATAAAAATAAAACCGTATACTAGGTTCTTAGAATATTCACCTCTGTTCTAAGATTAAAAATAACTGATAAACTCTTTTTCTTTAAAATTAAAATTTTTCTGCTAATTAATTTTTTTTTTTTCTCTTAAAGGTACGATATTTACTTCAAAATGGTGCTAAACCTTCTATAAATCAACAAGGTAATAGTGCTTTAGCATGTGTGTTAAGGCATGTAAAAGACTGGGAATTCAGATATGAATTATTAAATATGTTACTGCAAGAAGGTGGCAATCCTAATGTTGTCGGAAGGGATGGTAGTGTACCACTTATGGTTTGCCTTGTACCTCTTATAAATAAGGATCCTCTACATCATTTTACACATACAATGAAGGTCAGATATATTTTGATTTTAACATATAAGATTTTGAGATAAGATTTGTTATAAGATAACACATTAAGATTTTGTGGTAATTTTTATTTATAAGCTGCTTGTTTGCTCTTTTTTATTTATAATGTAATCATTCAGTGTTACATATAGTTAAATTTTTGTATTGTCTGTTCGCTATTTTTTATATTTTTTTTAAATTACAGAAATACTGTTTAAACCTATTAATTTTTTATTATTTAGAGACTATGTTATTGATTCACTTCATTTAATAATGATGCATACAGTTTCATTTGCTGTCTACATTACCCGAAGCAGGAGTTATTGCTGTAATACGTTATTAATTCTTGTTACATTCTTTACTGTTATTTGTAATCTTTTTTATATTGTAACTCATTTCAAGCAAACTAGAACTTTTCCACTACTTCTTTTAACTTTTGTATTATTTCATCAATATTTATTACTTTTCTGTTCAGTCATATAGCTCTAGAAGGGGAAGTATTGTAATCGGTCCAATTTGGGCATATGGAGTTTTTGCCGAATCTTGACATAAGGAATCCAAGAAACCAGATGGAAATTTTTCAGATATTCATATGTATATGTTTGTGTGTGGTGGTATTGCCTTCTAAATCATCTTGTATCTCCAGAACTACTGGATCGATTTTTACCAAGCTTGGTCAAATTACTTCTATATATGGGCCATTGATACCATTAAATTTTCAACTTAAAAGGTCAAGGAGATGAGGCTTTAGAGCAAGGTATGCCTTAGTAATCAGGGGATATCAAGGTTTCGCCTAATTAAGGTCATATTTTTCTTAGGTACATTTGTTAGGTACTTGCAAAATCACACCCCCACCTCAAAAAATGCTCTAAAGTGGCTAATTGGGCATACTCTGTCAATAGTATCCCTGGTTACTACAAGGAGCACTGATGTTATAGCTGTTGTAATTGTCTGCTATGTTGTGATGTCATAAGTGAGCAGTAAAATTAAATAAATGAATAATATTTAATGTGTAAAAAAGTAATTGGTTTGACTAGGTCTCAAATTTGATTGAGCCTGGTTGACTCTGTACCTGATGCATTAAGCCTTGCAGCTACACATGTCTGTCAATCACACAAACAAAATTTGTTCTATGTAATTTGTAAAATTACATTAGTTAGAGCTGACCATCTCCACCACTATTGCTTCACCCGCTTGAATTAAATACAGTATGCGCACGCACTTCAGTTAGGTTCATTGAATTAAACAAATTAAAAAATATTATATTTATATAAAATGATAAATATTTTTAATTGCGTTTGTAAGCCGTGCATCAGAAACAACCCACAGTTGCATGACTTTCCTGGAAAGCAGCTTTAGCTGCGTGAGAGAAAGTCCTATAACTGTATTGTCAGCATTTTTTAGTAATAATAATAACCTTCATGATTGATTAAAAAAAATTAATATTTCATTAATATGATTGCATCAAAACACTGCATTAAAGGTGAAAAATTTCTTAGCCTGTTTTATTGATATTAAAACAGAGAGGTTAATATTATTGAATGAATGACTATTATATTATACTGTGTTGTCTGTGGTCTTAAAGATATTACATTTGATATTCCTAGTCTTGTGTAAATAACGGTAAAAAGTTAAAAATTAAATCAATTCAATAATCTAGGAACTGTTTTCAGTAAAAATTGAAAAATTAATCAGAAATTTATCCTAAACTATCCAAAGTCTGTAGGGTTTATTATTAGTTAAACAGAGTTGTCAAGAAAAGAAATATGTATCAAATAAATAAACCTACAAATTTATAAAATCATACTTTGGACTCTTGAATATATAAGAAAGTTGGTCGAGTAGAACTAAAATAGTATCCTAGATACTGGAAAGCTTAACTAGATTATTTAAGAAAAGCCAATAAAACTTTTAATTTTAAAATATTAAACTTCTTAAATTTCACCTGTAATGAAAATATTGTGAAGAAATGGGGTTTGAGAATTTTGGTATGTTTATCGAATTAGAGGGGAAAAGAATTCAAAGGGAAATAATGTAAATGAAAGCATATAAGAAAGCTAGATGTGGTGGATAAAGAAAGAATTGAAAAGAGAGGTTTAAAGTTAGGAAACCGAAAAGGAAGACAGTAAATTAGAAGGATTGAAAAATAATGAACAAAGATTCTTATGTTGTTTTAACATAAAGAGAAAGAAAGAATTTATGATAGTTTATTATTATAATAAATTCAAATGCATTCTTCTCCACACTTATACTTTATTCAGGATGAAATGTTTATGATTGTCATGTTTATGACAAAAAAATAATATTTTATTCCTATTTTATGAGTCTAATAGCTGATTTTGTGATTAGGTTTTGAAATTTGTTCATTAATAAGTATTGCTTCTATTTATTAAACAGTATTTTATGGTATTAATTTTACTGAAATTTATAAATTGAATAATTATATATAGAAATATTTAATCAATTTCTTCTACTTTAATGTTTATTTTTATTTGTGTGTTAATAATTTTGTTGTTGATTGTTTATAGGTATGTTATTTAAATTGTGTTAGAATACTTTTAAAACATGGTGCAAACCCAAACTGTTTTTCACGTAGTAATTTAACTCCTTTACATGTATTAGTATTTAGTGCTAGTGAAACGCTTAGTTTAGCTAGAGCACCAGAACAGAATATGGAATTTATAAGAAGTTTATTAGTTTTATTATTACAACACGGTCTGGATACAAATATTAGATTTTCTCCAAGAACGCAACATATTCTACAAGCATTACTTGATATGGTACAAGCGTCACGTTCTCCCTCTGACCTCAATCATGTTTATGACCTCACTCTAACATTCCTTCAGGTACAGTACTTTTATTTATTATTTTATTTTATGTTAGTTTAATTAATTATCTACTGTTACTTTGGTGATTTTTAACTAAGGTAATTATTACTAATTAAATAAATATATATTCCTATAAAAGATTTTGAATGATCAAATTGAATTAAAACTTATTATCTTTGATTTTATACCAGTCTTTTAATCGAAGATATAAGCAATAAATCCAAAAATGTCTCACCAAGAGGGGAACAGAAAGTAGTGGTTTACATTTTATAAAATACAGAGGCTGTTCAAAAAGTAATGATAAAAAAGCTTTATAGAAAAAAATATTTATTTAATCTTCCAAGTTTATATGCTCTTTTTCAAAGTAACCTCCCTCAGTTCTAATACACTTTTGCCATCGTTCCTGCCATTTTTTGAATACAAACAAACACCAGGCCATCTTTCCCAAGCTCCTTGCAGCACGCCTCTACAGCTTTAATGATCTTGTGATTGTTCTTGAATTTCTGTCCCCTGAGTGAAAACTTGAGTTCAGGGAACAGCCAGAAGTCGCAAGGAGCCAAATCTGGATAGGGTACAGTTGCCTTGAGCGTTCAAGAAACATGATGATGCAGTTGTTCTGGTTTGAGCAGGCGCGGTACCCATCTGCTTGATACGCGTCGCATGGCCAAATCATCATGCACAATCGAAAATGCACTGCCAATTGAAATGTCTAAGACTGCGACAATCTCTCTAATGGTCATTCGTCGATCTTTGCGAATAATAGCGACAGCTGTATTCTATAGAACCTTGGTGTGAGATGTTGAAGGTTGCCCCTTGTGCGGCTTGTCGGCGATGCTCTCTCTACTGTCCTCGAATGCTTTATACCACTTGTAGAAGGTCACCTGGTTCATAACATCTTCCCCATACACCTTAGTTAATAATTCATATGGGTCTTTTTGGTTCTTCCCGAGTTTCACTAAAAATTTCACGTTACAATGTTGCTTTAACTTTTTATCCATGCTGGACTTGGTAGGCAAATATTTAACACACGTTACGTGAAGCGCCACATACGTTCACTCACTAGACCTGTCAACTTGAAACGAACTGTGTTGTTGACTAAAAGAAGGTTATACAATGGTATTCAGTGCTGCTACCTTTCACAATAC
>JAAAKQ030313056.1:20291-30737 GCA_010016005.3 Zanna intricata
TGTGTGTATATGTGTATATAGGCAAATGCAATTACTGCTACTGACTTGCCAGGCCTGATGTAACTGCAAATGTACTGCAATGTAAGTGTATATGTACTGGTAAACATGCAGTTTGGAACAGACTCAATCGACCACTCCTGAGACATGTGGTTAATTGAAATTCAATCAAAGAACACCAGT
This sequence comes from Zanna intricata, assembly GCA_010016005.3. Lineage (NCBI taxonomy): Eukaryota > Metazoa > Arthropoda > Insecta > Hemiptera > Fulgoridae > Zanna > Zanna intricata. The sequence continues at coordinate 20,472 of JAAAKQ030313056.1, forward strand.
ATCTACAATCTTACATTCAAGAGTTGCTTAATCTCAGTTGCAGTCTAGCATTTAAATCTGTATAAAAGTAACTACCTTTAGAAGAACTCTAAACGATCTTAAAAGAACTCTAGAAGATCTTAGAACTCTAAACTTCAAAAATCACCTTATTTTGCGATCATGAATTTAACCACTAACCCGACAGGTTTAAGAAACATTTAATTTGATAAAATGCAGCATATAGATTGTTTATATTAGCTGTTGCCCACTATTTTTTTGCGACCACAAGTCTTTAAATTTTATTTTATAGAACAAAATAGTTCCACTTTAAATTAGATTGTAAAATTGTTGTGTTTCATTAATTTATGCACTGCTATTTGTAGGAATGAGGACCCTTGATCTTTGTATGTTTTAAAAAGCTTACTGATATTAACATCACTCTCATGATTTTTTTTCCACTTCAAAAATAATAAATACAACAAATATAAAATATTAATAAAAGTTTAAAAATTGTAATATGTAGATAATAATTGTGTAATTGAAGATAAAATTTTGTAAGTTTTGGGGGATGTAAATGAAATTCAGTATAGTACTAAAAATAATACAAAAAAAAAACACTATATATCTGAAGATGAAGAAAAATTAATCTGATTCAAGTATAGAGCATGATCTTTGAAATTTCTGATGTTGTGTATCTTAACAGTTATATCATATTATACCTTATCATAAATAAGTTCAGAAGTTAGATTCACAGTAACGTCATTATCAATGATAAAAATTATCCAGCTATTAATAAAAAAAAAAAAAAATGATCTGATTTTTACTTCAATTGTTATGAAAATCATTTTTTTGAGATCTTTTGGCTTTTGCAAACTATAACAAAACAAAATTTTCCTTCTAAATATTTATTTTCTTTTTTTTTTCGTTAAATTTACTTCATTTTTTTATTGGGAGTTAAAGAAATATTTTTTTTTTAAATGTGGTATTTTCATTGCCAGTGCATATAGCAGAATGATTCTAACATTCTTATCCTTTTGTTAATAAGGACATAAAGAAATTCTGGATTTTATATTATTGCGCTTGGAGGTTTTAATTTAAATGAATAAGAAAAATTGGTAATGGGAAAATATGTCTATTATGTGACTGTTTTTGGTACTACTTCTTAGTAATCAAGTATGAGGAGCTTATGTGATATGCACTATTATACATTATTAAATTATATTAATTTTTATTTCAAATTGCTTACATTTTAATTTTTTTAAAGTATACTGATTACGGTTTTGTAAAATTGTGAATAATATAATCTTTGTTAAAATATCAGATGATAATATCCCAAGTATTTAGAAGTACATTTTATGAATAATTTAAACTTAACTAAAAACGTGATGTTATGAGATCCCTTCACTAATTTGTTTAAGAAAAGAGCAATCTTTAAATTAGCTATGTATGTGAAACTTATTTTACGACATGTTATGTATGTGTAACTTTTCACAACATATTGACTAATTAACCAAGAGCATAATACCAAGAATAACAATGTTGCATTATAAAAGAAAAAAGAATGTGTAAAGTTCTAAACTTATTCTTTTATAGATTGTATTTGACATAACAGAAGAATACAGAATTTATAAATTTAAATTTGACATTGGAATGAAGCATCTAAAGATGTAAATATTGTCATGTAATAAAATTGTCCAGGGTAAGAGAGAAAATACATCTTCCTATAGCCTGACAGTTCCAATACACAGAATATCTAAAGGAATTGAAACCTAATAATTTTTTTTTTATGTATGTAAACTAAGGATAATAAATTTAAGAAAGTTTTTGTTGATGAGTTTGTCAGAGAATCTGCATATAGAAAGAGTTGTAATCTTGTTTGTAAACATTTTTAATAAATTGAAAATTGTATATAATATCTCTGAAGTAAAGCATTAGACACTGTCAATACTAGTTACCTTACGATACTTAAACAAGGTTCTTAAATTTGTGATAGGCTAAAACTATAACCTTTAAATGTTATAATCCAATGTGCAGATGTTCTACTTATAATTTAGAACCAAAGGAATTTAGGTATGGGTTTAGTAATACTTATTTAATTTAAAAAAGAAAATCTTTTTGTACTTAATTATACCTGTCTTTATTGTCGATTTAATTAAAATGGCAGTTAAAATAAATTGTTATAATTTTTTTTAAAAAGAAATTGTTAAATCTACTTTCTAAGTTTGTAAATGATTGAAGTGCAGTAGTTATTTAGTTAATATCGTGTTGTAATGTTTTTTTTTTTAAATTTTTACAATTAAGTTGTTTAATGTTACTTATAATTTGATTGTAGTTATTTAATATGATTAATGTTTATGAAGCTTTATTGTAATTTTTTTTGTTAAAATATTACAAATTTTGTTTATACATTTTTTATTATTTATTTTGCATCCTTATTTATTTTCCCTAGAAAATTAATTATTGACATTTTTTTCTTATATCCTTCATTTTATCTTATATCTGAGATATTACCTTATATTTACTTTTGTTTACTTGACTTTTTTTTGTCTTTCTGTATTACTTGAGAGTAATTTGTAATTGGTGAATATTTTTTTGTGTTTTACCTATTATTATCTCTTATTAAAATCAACCATGAGACCTAAACTTTTTACCTGTAAACCTCAAATCAACCAGATCATTCACAATTATGTGTGTTGGTCTGTGTTTGTGCACACAGTTAATGAGCTCACCCAGTTTACCTCGATTATTAAGAAAAAAAAATTTCATTATCAATATATATCATAGAAAATGTTATGTTTATCTACTTATATATTCATGATAGTGTTTAATTATACATTTTATTGAATTATACATTTTTTTTTTTTTTTTGTATAAAGTTTCGTCTCTGTTAATAAAATTGACTTAGTTTTCATTTTACAGCCAGAGGTCATTTGGATTTGAATAAACATATCTGATGATTTCCCAAAAAGAAAAATCTCAAGTCATTTGAATATTCATTTGTTCTGTTCATTCAGGAAAATTGTGAGCGAGATAGTTTATAACTTGAAGAGCATAGTAAAGAGGTATATCCCATCTTTGTTGACAAATATGGGTGTAACCAACATCAAACATTATTTATTCAATAGCTTGGAATGAGACTGGTCCAAGAAATGAAGTTCTTTTTATGTTCACCATGCCAAATATAAACTCGACCTATATTAAGTTTTCCATAATTATGTATGAATTTTTATCCTAACAATAAAAACAAATTATGTTTGTTTACTTTCCATTTAATTTGGAACCTGTTTCATCAGATCATAATGAACTAGAGAGATTAGTATATCTTTCTAAATGAATTATTAAATTCTTACAAATTTCCACCCTTTTGTCAAAATCACTTTCATAAAGTAATCTGCACTAATAACACTTAGTTCTAATTCCTTGCAATCTTCTGTAAACATCTTAGCAGACTAACAGAATCCTTTCTGATTACATTTGAGGATTCTTTACCAATCTGCTGCTAAGTTATTTGTTTTACTAAAATGCAACTAACTCAAGATCTATCTCTAACTCCTTCAGTATTTTTTGAATTATCTAAATGTTGATAGGAAGATACTGGAGAATTAGGAAATTTTGCATGGAATTTTTTTAGAGATGACAGCAGTATCAATTATTTTTCTGTCTAAACTGATAAATATTATAGATTATCTTTTTTTGTACGTCTAATCTCATTATTCTCGATACAGATATAAAAATGAATTTAACAGTAGTTGTAACAGTTGATTATTACCATTGCAAAACCAAACTTTTTCATAAGCAACAGAATTTAAATCAGAATGGAGGGAAAACTGACTTAGCCTCTGTGTCTAATTTTATATTTAATTTTGGATTAAAGGCAGTTTTAAAAAGATAAAGAAAAGAAATTATATAACATTTAAAAAAAAATTTATATCATTTATTTTTTACAAATTAATTATTTCAGTCTAGATGTAAATGATTTATAAAATGAAGTAAAGATTTGAAAATTAATTATCTTAATTTTGCTGGTATTATATTAAGTTGTAATCAAATGTTTTATAAAGTACACAATTTAAAAATCTCGTGCTTGGCAATGTACTAAACTAATAATAAAACTGTTTCTTTAATAGTCTATAATCTCCTGCTTTGTAAAATGGGATCTTTTAACTAAAAATGAAATGCGTATGAATTAGATTACATTTAAAAGAGCTGATCTCAGCCCTAACACCTTAATACAAAAAACTTCTGTTTTATTGTCTATAAGCTCAACTTTACATTTTGAAAAAGATACAAAGTTGGAGTTGCTAGCCAACTTATACTTGGAAGCAAGGATAGTATAAAAATCAAATTTTTTGTGTATTAGATCTAATTTTAAGGAAACGATGTTGAAATGATAGACCATATACCATCACCCGTAAGAGAAGCTAATTACTTTCTAAAGTTGTTCTATTTAATGATAGTAAGAAATCAGAGACCACTTTATAAAGCTCATGTGTTTAAGAAAAATGTACTTTTTTTATAGTATTTACTTATTTCATCAGAAACTTTAAAAAGATTGGTTCAGGGCTCATAAACATAATTTACTTTGTATTATTAATAAGTTGGTTTTATTTACTGTATGCCTAATAAACCTTCTTGAAATTTTTAATCTTACAAATGACCATAATAAAATATTTGTAGAGTTATCCGCACTCTATCTAAATTGCAATTTATTAAATTTAATATAACTTATATGTAGTGTATTACCTTCTGCACAGTTATTAAATGTTGAATTTTGCTAAATTATATTCATGTTTCAAGTTTAATTGTCATGTTCATTTACATTATTGATATTGATTAGGGCTGACAGCAAGTCTTTATATCCATATAAGACTATAAGACATAGGTATAATTTTTTTAAATATTTGATTTATAATATTTTTGTATATAATCCAGATTCTCTAATAATACAATAATAATAATTATAATGTAAAGGTAAGTTTTATTAAATCCCTATTATATGTATATTAGTATACATATACATTGTATATACATTTTTATGTATATATATATACATTTACACTCATTAAAATTGATGGTTTATTTTTAAATATTACTCAAAAAAAATTACATACTCTATATAAAAAAAGTTGTTTCTTTTCTAAAAAATATTTAGTTATATCTAAAAAAAAATTTCCCTTATTAAGACTTTTTTTAACAAAGCTTTACATATTCAGCTTTCAACAAAAACAATTATAATCAACTGAACAGTATAAATATTTGCTACACTATTTATGTATATATATATATTTATATAACTGAAATCAAATTTAATATTACTTGTGAATGGATATAAAATAATGTAAACTAACTGTTATATTATTACAGAAGTGGTATTTATTAACAGATAAAAAATTATTCAATTAGAATTTTAATAAAATTATTTTCAGGATTATGACTGTGGACATTTTGTAGATAAAAGTTCTGTCAATGTTCTTTACGATATATCTTGATCATCGTACACACTGCTTTTAAAAGACTAAATTGTTATCGTTTTATCCACAAAGCTCATTAGAAATCAATTACCTCTATAATTTCTACAAATCACCTTTGGAGATTTTTTTTATTAAGAATATAAAGAGTAAAAATTTTTCAAATATAAAGCAGGCAATAGCTTGTGTAACTACTACATGAATAAATAAACTTTGAGCAAAAATAATCCCATTCTAGGATTCAAATCCAAAACCTGAATTTTCAAGATTAGTATAATAAAAGGAAAATCTTTAGAGGTGGTAATATTTAGGAAACATAGAATGTGAAGGGAGGAAACATATGCTCTTATAATCTCCTGTAATCTTATTTTCGTTTGTGGTACAGTAGAAATATCCAATAGTAATATTAAAATGGAATTTTACAATTTATACAATAGTTTTAAATTTTTACAACTTTGTCACAATGCATTACTATTAATGGGAAGCTGATTTTCCTATCAGATCTATAACTAAACCTATGTAATCTCTAATTCCTGTAAAGGGGAGGTAATTTCAGTTCAACTGGACCATTTGGACAAAGCCTAGGCAATTATAGTAAAAATAAATTTTAAAGACTTACCAACTACCTTGATCTGATATAAATTCATAGATCTGCACTTCCACTTGTGATTACTTGAACCCTCTTATTAAATTCTAATAAAAACAATGCTTTAATGTCATCCTAATTTTTAAAAGAAAAACTTCATTCATCTGATAAATTTTCAAATTCATTCTATGAAAAAATGACATAAAAATATTTTTAAAGTTATCTTGTTTTTATGGATTTAAAAACTACTTTTTAGCACAAGATTAAGAGGATATACATTAAAGATTAGTCCCCTGGCTCTAATAATATAAAGTATAATAGAGTTAAAAAACAATTACAATCGGTGTTACTGTAAAAATTAAGCATAGATTTAATTATCAACAAGTAACACTTAATAATAACTATTTAAAGAAGTTTACTTATACTGCTGATATTTAATTGAATTCATTTCTTCAATCTGAGAAGATAAAAAATTTAATCTTTTGATTTTTGTTCATGAAATAATGATGTCTATTAAAAGATAAATTATTAAGAAAGTACCCCCCCCCCCCTTGTTAATAAATATCTGAACAACAACATTTTTTTTTCTAAATTTTTTTTTTTATATTCTTTAGTGAAAAAAATTTTCAATGCTGTGATTGAAAAAATTTGTGGTTTAATTTTTTTTCAGAAATAAAATTGTATCCATGATTTTCTGATAGTTCTTAATTTTTTCTCCATTACATAGAACCATAAACTGACTGTTAAGTTTATTTATCTCTTTTGTAATTTTTACAATTTCTTTAGCTATCTGCAAGGTGTAATAATTAAGTAGTTATAGGCAACTTAACTACTGACTTTTGAAGATTATATATCCATTCTCAAGAATAACAAGAATACTGCAGAATTTTCACAAAGAAGCAAGGAATGAATCTGATGTGTTTTTCATTGAACTAAATATTTTACTGCACATTTTTCTACCAAATCATAAAATACATATAATTTTCAGCCATATTAATATCGCCTGTATTTGCAAGGATTGAAACTATAATATACATCATTATTCTCAAAGAAAATTATTGATTGGTGCTCTTTGGACAGACAAAGTGCTTTATATATGTTTAGATAGATAACATAAAGACAAAAAAATTAGTGGCACCCTATTAATTCTTGAAATAATGTATTATATACACTGTCTGTATTCAGTAATTAAGTTATTTTTAAAGTATAACTGTTGATTAGGCATATTTTGGATGGATATATTTTCTTTTTAATTAACACTCATTGGCAATTATTGTGTTTCAGCAATGAAATCTATTTCACAAAGAGCCAATCTTAAATAATAGTTGTAAGACACATTTTTGGTAGAATATTTTTTTGCTAATCAGATTAAATAAATATATATTTGTATACAAATTAAACTTATATTACTTAGTATTAATTTTGTATTCCTAACAGTTTTGTAATTTAAGTTTTGTTGTTATTATTAGTATACAACAGCATTTAAAATATTAAAGTAATCGGTGACTTCCTTGTAAAATTATATGAAAATTGTACTTCCAGAAAATCTTTTGAAGCAGTTATATCTTTCCTATTCATCATTCTTCAGTGGAATGTCACTGGTAATTCCAAAGAATAAAGTACTATATAATTTGCTTCAAAAACATATTTTGACAGAATAATTTTCACATATTTTTTTTTAATGTGAGCTCTAATAACTTTAAAAAAGTTTTCATGCATATCAATGAATGAGTACACTATAGAATTTGGGGAATAGTATTCATATTTTTAAAATTTAATGAAAAAGTAGTTTCTAATGATTTTTCGTAATCTATGAATGTATTTTTATTAGTCTTAAATTTTTTGTTAATAGGTGGCTGTGTATATGAAAGTTTACAAATAATGTCTTCTTCGCTTATTAAAAATTTATTTTTCTCAATTTTCATTTATTTGTCAATTCTAATACAGTAAATAAATTTAACATAAGAAATTTTACATAACTAATTCAGTTCTTCACAAGAGTCTGACACAGTTTCACCTATATAAATCTTTGTAATTAAAATACACACATAAAAATTCTGAGACTGTAAAAAATCAATACAAATCTAAATTAAAGATTGTTAAAATAGTACATAAATTATTTTAAACATGAAGTCCTCAGATGAAAATAAACAGCATAAGTTTATAAGAAGCATCCCTATATCTTTTTGCCAACTTATTTGTTAAATTATTAATTGTCTACAAATGAAGGACTTATTAAATGAAAATGTGAAATTTTTTTTATTAATATTTATAATCTAATTTCTAATTTCATTTTTTTGAAACTAAACTCATTGCTTAATCTTTAATACTGAGATAGTTTATTTTAGTGTTGTCTGAAATTATTTCTTTTTTATAATTAGGTCACTATTAATCCAATTATTGATTTTTTAAATAATATATATATATATATATATATATATTTATTTATTATAAATATGCTCATTTATTTAAATACAAATATCTGACGATTGATTATTATAATATAATAATATTGTTAATTATATTTATATTATAATTATATAAAACTCTGATTGACTGATAACTGTAATATTGTATTACACATTATTACTTAAATACATTTATTGTAATGCATAAGTAAAATGATGAATAAAAAAAATACTGTAAAGTTAATATGTTTTCAATTATAATATTGTAATTTTAATAATTATACAAATTTTTGAAAAAATGAATATTGTAATCGGATTAAAAGAAATTATATAATTAATGTATATTTATTAAATATAAATATGTTGTGTTATATGAATTAAAATAAAGGATTTTTTTAACTAAAGTATTTTTAATTTTTGCAAAATAAAAAATGACTATAAATTTTAATAATTAAATTTAAATTATTATGTAATTTAATTGGATACTTCTACACATCTCATAATTATGATGGGGGTTTTACTTAATCAAACCTCCCTTACGTGATTTTTTAGTGTCATAGGCAAGAGCAATTTCCTCCAGATATTTTGCAGCTTATTTTTGTGGTAATTAGTGCAACATTTTTATAAGTAATTGGCTACTACCATCATGGGTAAAATTACCTAGATCTGCTGAGGAACTCTGAATGTGATGGTTGCCTTGTACCTGAGGTACTTTGTTAAGTACCTCAGGTACAAAAAGATTGTTTATCTTGCATACCTGTCCCTCTATGGTTGCAATCAGTCACTCTGTATACCATCCACCTATTTTCGTTATTCTTCAATATTTTCTTCTCAGTTGTTTTGTTAGATACCAATTAGATTAGTATTATGTAGGAACCCTATATATGAGTACGTCCTTGGTATTTGTGGGAGAAATTCTGGCATAGACTATTAAGGGATCCTGTTTCAATTAATAGATGTTAAAAGCTTATACTTGGATTGAGTTACTTATTATATTTCAAGTAAGTACATTATTTCTTGATTATTTAATATTTTAAATACAATTATTAATCCTTTTCTGATTAAAAAAAAGTGAAATAGTATGTCAGTTGTTGAAATAATTTCTTTGTTTCTCTTGTAATCTAACCCTTTTATATGGACCATGCAAATATTAATTGCAGGATTTTTAGTTTTCATTTTTCTCTTTTGCCATTTTTCTCTTTTCATTTGTTCAGAGTTCTTTTTTCTCTCATCTGACCACTGGGCTCCTCCTTGGCATCTTCTTCTTTCACTTGCAAAAATTAATACTGTCCAGGTATTATCTGTTACTGCATAATTAATTTGTGATGTTATGTTAGTTTAGTAGCTCTTTCATAGTTTTTGTAAAGGTGTAGTTAGTTTTGAAGTTCATCAGTTTGGTATAAATTTGTTTGATCCAGCTTTTTTGTCTTCAATCCTTTTTATGTATCCTTAGAATTTGAATTTTCATCTGATCCAAAATATTTTTTTCTATAAAATACTACTCAATAGTTCAACAAATAGTTTTAGTTGAAGAGTACATTTATTTTTTAAGAGGTACAAAATATTTTTTAAGATATCTACATTATCTACTAAATGAATGTCTCCATTTTTTCTTGAAATAGACTGAACAGATGAAAATATTTTAATATATAGACATGAGAAGTAAAACATGGTGAGGGCATAACTTTCAAAATGGCTCAATTGTGTGTCTGTACACAGTATGTGGCATCTAGACTTACTTGATTTGATTTTAGATAATAAATTATAGAAATGTGTTTGAAAGTGTGTGTGTGTGTGTGTGTGTGTGTGTGTGTGTGTGTGTGTG
>JAAAKQ030313056.1:30837-48524 GCA_010016005.3 Zanna intricata
TTTTAGATAATAAATTATAGAAATGTGTTTGAAAGTGTGTGTGTGTGTGTGTGTGTGTGTGTGTGTGTGTGTGTGTGAATCTATCTATAGCAACTGGAGAATTACCCTCAAGTTGGAAATCACCACAAGTGCCTGATTTTGTTAAGTGTGATAGCTAAAAAGAGTACATTAAAAAATTAAAGAAGAAATTATGTATAAATGTAAGCTGCGTAAAAAAGTGATCATGAATTTGTATAATGTATGGTTTTTGTAATGTGAGGGTTTAGAAGTTTATCATGAAAACCAATTTTAAAATTATTTTTTCAGTTATAATTCTGTTGGAGCTTGTTAAAGTAAAATAAATGTCTTTGTATATTACAGCATCAAAAACTCAAATCTTTCTTTAGTCATTTCCAAACATGTTTCCATTAATCCTATCCATATTCTGAGGCTTATTTTTAGGCTCTTTGTGAATCCAGCTCCTGCTGCTAAGCAGTAGCTGGATGGATGATGTGACTCCTATGGAAATGAAAATGAATAAACCAACACTTATGATATAGAATAATGGTATTTCATTTGTGGTACTAGAATAGCCTGTAGCTATACTACTAATCACTAAAAAAAGATGAGAATTAACAGTGCTTTATGTTAAGTTTCTTAAGAGGCTGACACGGAGCTCTTAGAGTTACTGAACCATTGGATGTAGCACTTTTATACGCCGTAATAAGTAATGATCAATCAAAACTTAATTCAATCACCAGCACTCTAACATTTAACACTTCCAGTGTCAATTTTAAAGAAGCAACACAGAGCAAGGTTATAGATAACATCTTTGTAACTTTCACCTTAAAAATAAAACAAATTATATTTTATTTAAAAAATTTTTCCGAAATAGGACTATCAAAGTGATAATATCATTCCATATGGACTCATTAAATTCTAAAAGTCCAAAAAACAGAAATTTATCAGTGTCATTTTCCCCATATTATAGAAAAAGTATAAAGAAATAATTCAAGTAGTTATAGGTTAATTTTATTTATTAAAACTTGTATCATTTTGACTTTAATAGAGGTTTTGTTAGGTCTTAAATTTGAGAAAATAAGCCATCTTTTGTTAGGTTAGCAATATTATTCAGGTGGAAAAAAGCAATAAAAATCAGATGTGATTTGTTTATTATTAAACATGTCTGTCTTTTTTTTTTAGACATTTGTCTAGATTAATGTTTATTAAAGACAAATTGAAAACTTAGGGCTAAATTTTATAGTATATTATAAATTTAACTGAAAAGACATTTAACTAAATGTGAAAGAAGTAATTTTTTTAATTTATTTATAACATAAAATTTGAATTCTTTTTATTGTTTGTTTTTAAAATAAAAAATTTAGTTAACAGCAAAAAGGGAAATGAATTGAGAACGTTGCAAATGAATTTTTTTTTTGGTGATGTAACTATGAATAAATAATTTTTAGTTTTTAAATTAATAATTTATAATTTAATTTCTTTTACAACTAAGTTGTTTACTGTTGTACCAAGGCTACAAAAGCTGTTTTGAACAATTATTAAAATACAGAACAAATTCATCACAAACTTAATTTTACAGCCAAATATGAAACAATAAACAAGTAAATTTTCTTTACTTCATCAGAACAAGAAAAAAATAATGAACAGAAACACACAATCAAAATAGACAGAAACCAACAATAATAACCATTTTCATCATCATTTTTGACTAATCAAAGTTCAAATATCTGCATAATAAACTAATGAATATGACTGCAGTATGTATGTTCTTAGAATGTCTCAGAATATTTCTTTATTTGATTAGAAGAAAAACAAATTTTACAATAAGTTTCAGTTTTTATTTTTATGTTGCAAGATACATTTTAAAAGTATGTCTAGAAATTGTAAAATATATTTTATGTTGGGAGTATTGATGTACTTAAAGTGTATAAATTTTTTTTTCCAAAAGTAATACCTTTATTATTAATAACTTTCTAGGTTATTGCATGATGTTTTTGTTTTGATTATTTTTCAGTAGTAGTAGACTGAAGTTTACACAGATGTGGATTGTACTTTAATCTTTACCATGCATGATCAAGTCTCAAAATTTATACAAACATTCTCATTTTACTTCTTCCATTTTCTGCAGAAATATGTTTGTCTCCTTAATTTGCCTTATTGTCTTATTTATTTGTAAATTGCTTATTGATATATAAAAAATCATTTTCATAACTGCAACAGAGTTCAGCTAAAAATTTTCAAAAAAAAGGCTCATAATTTCCCAAATATTGGATGAAATTTCCTGAAAAAAAAAAATGAAGACAGCGGTCCCTATTTTAACAAATATAAACCACATATCGTTCTAAAAAACGCTTATTTATCAGTCTATATTTTTCCAATTCGGTTGTCAATTTCTTGTTTCATTTGGTTGATGTGAAATGTAGAAATGCTAATTTACACAAACCATTGTTAAATTACAATATGATGAACTGTATTTTTAATCTTTGGAAATGTTTGCAACTAATTAGATTAAATTTTGTTCCAGGTACAAAAATGCATCCTGTATTTTCGAGCTTTTGTTTTGGATGTTTATCATTGAGATATGGAACATTAATCATTAGTTTATTATCTGTGGTAAGCAATTCATCTATACAGTATTTTCAGTCTCATTATGTAATTTATGGTTAGTTGAAAAGTTCCCAAATATAATCTTTATTTTATTGGTGGGGAAGGAGGGTTTAATAACTATAATTTATTGATTTCCTTTATTGCATTTATTGATTGCCAAGTACTTTTCTTCTTCTGTATTCATCTCTTTTAACTGAAAACAGTTGTTAAAAATTATGCATAGTTCTGCTTATACTTTTTTTTAAATCTCTTTTATGATGATAAAGTATTTTCTTTTAGTTGGGATTTCATCTTTGAAAAGGAAGAAAAGACTGCATGGGTGTTTTTAAAGTTTTAAAGGACGGAAGAAAAGCACAATCATTTTAGTATAGACACAAATGTAATAATCAACGTTGTTGGAGGAACAGATTAGTTATTTTTTTTATCTTTTCCATTGCTCAGGGCTTCTGTTCCTCAGATATTATGAGAAATTCTAGATTTTTCAATTTATTGACATTTATTAACGCTCTGGCAGAAATTTATTGTACTATCTTTTGATTGGTAAAAAAAAAACTTTTCTACAAAAAAAATATTAAAAAAAATGATCTTTTTCTAAAAAAAAAAAAAAAAAGATCAAAGATCTTTTATAAAAATGAAATCTTTTTATTTGATTTGAAACTTTCTAAAACTGTTTCAAGAAACTTATTTTTTTTGAACTGTCAAACTTTTCTGGTGTCTTATACTGTATGTTCAAGGAGATTTGTATGGCCTTTCATTACTGGAGTGTATGTTTTCATTTTGAAATTAAAAAACAAAAAATATTTAATGAATAGAAAAGCAGTATCTGTTTGGAGAGCAATCCTCAAAGTTCCAAGGACTTAATGATGAAGTTAATTTCAGTAATTGAAAAATAAACAAATGACAGTAGAATAAAAAGTTTTACATGGGAATGGGTCCAAAGATGAGGTTTTTAAGCCTAAGACTCAGTTCATATGTCTACCAGCTGGGCTATTGAGGCCAAATCATTAATATAATTAATTTTTATTTTTATCTACTTTTAATTTTTTTGTTAAATTTGGACTTTTATTTTTCCTTTTGTTTCTTTAGGTTTTTCATGTTGTTGCATTTTTGAAATATATTAATTTTTTCTCTGAAGAAGAAAAACTGTATGATGGTGAGCCACTCTTGAAAAATATTTTCTCATTTTTATTTTATCTATTTAGTCAATTTTAGTCATTTCAGTTCTAAAGAGTGGAAAGTGCTTTATATTCCTTAAAGTAGTTGTGAAATTTTCTTGTATACATACACTTTGTGTAGTTTTTTAATTAGTTTTTATGTTGTTTTTTAATTAGAGATTTAATGAGAGATATGACTAAAATGTTTGCTGTTGATGGTCTTAATAATTTGTATAACTGATCTTAGAGAATTTTTCAAAAATTCAAACTGCTACAGTAAAATTTTGAAGCCAGTATGTGGACCTTTTCTGTTATCTTTCCACATTGCCTGAAATAATCGTACAACCAATCTGTTCTCTGTACAAGATAAATGGAACACTTTTTCATATTTGTGCAAGCCAGATATAACAATACTGAAATACCAAGGTAGCAATAAGGTACCTGGTTAGTTTGTTGTTTTATAATTTTGTGTGCGGTTTATTTTGAGTTATACATTGTATTAGCTTAGTTAAGTATTAAAAATGACAAGAATGCAATAAAGTTTTTTCATGAAAGTGGTATTTTATGTAGCCATGCTGTTGATGTATAGTTGTGGCCATGAAATGATTTTACAGTTAGGCGTTCAAGAGAGATGATGTTGCTCTAAATGTGGATGTAAAGATTATAAAAAATTATGACAAGAAATGTACTTGACATGCTCTTAATTGCCTTTCTGGAAAATGTTATTTTTCATCTACTGTTAGTCTAAGAAACTACCAAAAATACAGTTGTATGTGTGCAGGAGCTGGAAATCAACTTAATACTGTAGTTGACTTGTGTAATTGTATGCTAATGACCTATTGAGAAATCAAATTCAAGTAGATAGTCTCAGAAAAGTTGCAGATAATGGTGAAAGCCTATTTTTGCAGTTTAAGAATTATGTTGGGTCATGTATTATTGCAACAGTGGATATTTGGAAATGTTGTTTTGAAACAAGGCAATGTTTTTTAGTTCTGTTGACAACTGAACAGAGGCATAGTTATTATTCATTATCAAAGAATATAATTTTCTGGTGAATATAGAGTACATCCCTTCAAAAATGTAGTTATACCTTTCCAACTATTGGACATAAATTTGATTTTGTAGAGTCTGGGGTGCTGACTCTTACAAAGACAGTTAAGTATGTGTGGCTCGCAAAGCAACATAACAAATCCCAGTGCACATCTGTTATGATTGACTGTTATTTGGGTGAGTTTATGTAGAATTGACTACACAAAGAAAATACTTCCTTTTTTTTTTTTTTAGAAGAAATGAAAATTGTTTCATAACTTATTGATATAAACATTAATCTTCATATAATTTTGGTAATTTTATTTGCATATTTGAGAGGTCATTTTTTTAGACATGAACTTCAGATTTTTATGACAAAACAAGATTTGACTGATGAAGATTAAGTTCCAAGATAATTTCTTTTCTAGTTGCCAGTTATTAATTACTTTGGAATTGAAATGCCTGATAACAGGATTTTAAAAACATAAAAATATTAAATTTATATTTTTTGTAATTAATGTTAGTTTAAAAATTATATATAGAATTTTAGTAGAATTTTCAAACAATTTTTTGTTGTTTAATAGAAATATAAATGGCAAACAGATGGAAAATGAAACATTTTTGAACATATCTTGGTAAGAACATTTTTGTTTATTTTCATGTCTAAAATTTCTTCCTGAGGTTCAGTAACTGATTCAAGTTACACCATGTCTAGTAAAATTTTAATTTTTCTTAAATTCTGTTCAATTTCAGGTTCTGGCAATACCTGGGTAGTAGTAATTCATACTGTTCGAGCATTTGTTAGTATTTTACTACTCACTGGCACATGGCAGGTAAGCGTATTCAGTAAGATAATTGGTATAAATAAAATGAAGCCTGATTTTATTATTTTAATATAGTTTTGATTCCATTTTTATTACTATATAAATAAATATATATCATCACACCCTCTGCTATATGTTTGTTAGTTGCAGACAGAAATAATTTTTTGTCAGATGTATAGTTCCCATACATGAGAAGTACATTATTTTTGGGAGACTTGTATTTATAATTTTGTATCAGATTTTCATCATTTTAAAATTATGAGTGAAACATATTTTAACTTCTATGTAGATTTTTTTAGGTGTGTGAAATGAAAAAACAATATAAAAATTGAACATTTAGACCTTGATAAAAATACAGTATGGTTAGATAATTTTTCTGTCCATTTGATCCCAGTGTCCAGAAACTTGTCTGTATAAACACCTTTATGTAATTAAAAATTAAAAAATAAAATTATGAATAAAATCTGTTTTATAATTTAAAAATTTCAAATATTTACTTTTCAGAAAAAAAGAAGGTATTTTTTTGTAAACAGTGAACACAAAAAATTAATGGTGTAATTCACATGTTTATTTCTAAATGGCAAATATTATTAGATAGATTTGCCAAACTAAAATTAACTACACATTTTATTAATGTGCTGAGAGAATGAATTTACATATTTCTATTTGATAATACATTGTACTCTCGAGATAATTAGCAAAACCATAGTAAATATATTTATGAACTAATAACAAACTATATTATTATTACTTTTTTTTTTTTTTAATTTTATGGGCTTCGACTACTGTGATCATTAGCCCTTTTCCACATAAGAAGAAAAAAAAAGAAAAATTCCTTTCCTCTTTCTGTTAAAAACACTAGTGACATAGTCAGTAGACTAACGTAACAGATCATCCAGAAATAGACTTGTCAAGGGATATTAAAACACCCCCAAAAGAAACACAACAGGACAAGAGTGTAAAGGGCCCTTACCTCTTAAAAAGCAGTTAAAACTAACTCACTAAAAAGCAGTTCTAAACACATTAGAAAACACTTAAAAATGCTCAAACCATTTCTAATTAAATATCAAACACCAACAAATTACATCAATCAGATAAGAACTAACATCTTAATTTCTATTGACTAAGTTTACCCTTAGACCATCCTTTCTTTTTTTTTCTCCATCTTTCTGAAGGCCTTGATGTCGAATTCCAGGTTGCTTGAGGCCTCAAAGATGAATTCTTCTGATCCTTCATACAAAGTCCTCTTTTTCTAGTAGTTTAATTTCTGGATTCAAAATGGGCATTATTTCTATTCTGACTTTAATCTGTTCTGATTAGCTTTGGGCTTCTTCTCTGTTTTAACATAGATAATTTTCGCTATTCTTTGGACTGATTGATAGCTGGGTTATACAGAACACTTAGATTTGGAAGCATCTGCTTCTTCTGCATCAGTTTTAAGCTGCTTTCTCTTGATAGTCAATTCTTCATTGATGATGTGATTGACCATGCATGATGAAACTGGTGCCAGTTCAGAAACTATTTCCTCTGGTTTAACGGAAGCTGCAGCAACCTGTGCATATGACACGGTCTTTGGTGTTCTGCCATGCACAATTTTCCAATTTTTAGATCTTGCAGAGTGGTGGCCATGACAATTGACTCACATAAAGGATCCCTGCATGGGTAATCATGATGTAATGGGTCACTACATGTTCAGATTTTCTATCTCGCATAACATGCTGCTGTGTGTCTGAATTGCTGATATTCAAAGTAGCACAAAGGAGTCCAGATAAATGGATCAGTGACTAATCTGTGGATACTAGCTTTTATCTTGTCTGGACACTATGGCTTATTATTGATGAACGTTTGTCATATATTAATATGTGCGACACAAAGGATAGAACTTCTCTGTTGTGTCATATATTTGGTCGACAACATGTAACAACTACTTGCTCACAAAGTTTCTGTATTATTCCTTGCAATGACTCTTATTGATATAGCTCTTCAACAATTTCTTTTTCTATACAGTTTAACAAATCTCTGCACATGACTACACCCTTTGAGGAATTCAAGGTACTGTGGGAAGTAACCTCAATGTCTAAAACTCCGATCTTCTTGGATTTGAGTAGTCATGACAACTGTATATTGCTGACAATTTCAACAAACAGTCCAGCAGCAGTTTTCCTTGTTTCTTTAACAGGTCCTTCAGTAGCTTCCATGATGCCTCGAGCTATCACAAAAGGACTAACTTTTATACAAATCCCCTTCTTTTCATTTGATCACCAAATATTTTAGAATTATTCCACTGCTCTTTGGATGAAACTTGGTTCAGTCTGTTTTCTCTATCTTTATAACTTCAGTATGCTTCCTTCACTTCGCTTCCGAAGCTAAAGGCTCTTCAAGACAAGGGTTTTTATGTGGACCCTCTGCCATGGAAGTTGAAGTATCTATAACCTATATTTCACCAATCAATATGATGTTGCAAGTACAGATGGAAAGATCGTTGGGCATGCTCTAAATCATTGGTTCTGCCTGGGTTCTCCTAGTTAGCTGCTTCCCCCAAATTTAACATGGGCCAGGGTGTCCGGTACTGCCTGACCTATGTTACCAACATCCCAGGGCTTGCACGTAGCAGTAGAGCCCCAGTACCCTTTCCCACCAAAGGGCCGAAGTGACTGACACACACTGGGCAGTGCAAGATTTTGGAAAAACAAGCTCATAGTAGCCCATCCTCAACCTACCCCCACAACTGGGAAGAGGGATGAGCACTGCTCATCTACACTCCATCAGCAAATCATGGTCATGCTTCCTGGCCCCATGATAAACAGCAAAACTGAGAAGTACAACTGAAACCTACTCAGGACTGCCAATCCTGTACTCTAGAGGGAGCTCCTGAGCAAAACCATGGTCCTGTTGGCCAACATAAGTGAAGGTATCAACAAAGTACCATGTCATTTCTTGCCCTAGATATGTGCATAGATTTTATTTTGGGGACATGTGGCTGGGTTTGTCCGGGACATTATTTTTTTTTTCTAATTCTTACACTGAATAAAAAGCAAAACTCTTAAAATCTTGAGTATTAAGCAAAATCTTTTTTTGTATAATCCATATCAACATAATAAATACTGATTTATACTTGACTAATGTAGTATATGTTCTTGATTATTATTTTTTTTACATTAGGTTACTCAATTTTTTTCTTTGGGTGTTTGTCAAAGATATGGCGCATGCAACAAAGGTTGCAGTATTGATGAACTAAAACAAGAATCAAAGGTGTAATTAATTGAATAACTGCAGATATTCTTCATAATGAATGATGTGAAATTGAATATAGTTTTGACATTTTATGCACCACAAAAGATGCTCATATGGAACTTATTTGAAGCTAATAAGTGTTGTAAACAAAACTATTTGAAATGCCTTGTACAATAATAAAATATACATTAAGTACATTTGCTTTATTTTTAAACATCTAAAATGTTCAGAATAATAAATGATACGCTGTATATTGATAATTGATATAATTTTTGGATACTTTTGGGATATTTGAGACATGTTTGGTTATCTTATCAGTTGTGATAGTATAATCCTAGTACAGTGTGTGTGATGATTTCAGTGAATGATGCAGATATACATCTGTAGTATGGTTTGATGTTAATATATCCTCCAATGAAAGCATCAAGCCATAAAAATTAATTCAACACTTGGAAACTGAAGTTCTTGTTGAGAAATCAAGAAGATTTATTTGTATATCAAGCCATACTGATAAAAGTATACTAGAAGCATCTGAGCTCCTAGTATTAACCTAGTAGTATTAACCTCCTAGTATTAGCTGGTCTAGTAGTTAATGCGACATCGCAAATCAGCTTATTTCGAAGTCAAAAGTTCTAAGGTTCAAATCCTAGTAAAGGTAATTAATTTTATATTGATTTGAATACTAACTAGATCATGGATACCGGTGTTATTTGGTGGTGGAGTTTCAATTAATCACAATCTCAGGTCAACCTGAGATTATAAAAGAATCTTCATTTACATTCATACATATCCTCATTCATCATTTGAAGTAATACCTTACAGTAGTTCCGAAGGCTAAACAGAAAAGAGAGAGAGAGAGTTCCTAGCATTAAAAGTAGTTAAGATGACCAAACACCAAAATATTGCAGAAAAGCTCATATTGCTTGCTGCAATTATATGGTCAGAGTTTTAATAGACATGTAAGAAGCAAATAAGTTGAAAAAGTTCCACTTCTTAACGACACAGAATCAAGGTGAATCAGTGACATGTCTGTCGATGTTTGTCACATAATTCAGCAAGTGAGTACAAGTGAATTTTTTAATATTCGATGTGATGAATCAACAAATATGGCAAAAATTTCTCAGTTCTTATCTTTTGTGAGAAGAAATGCGATAGGGACTGATCAATCAAAGAAAATATGTTGTTTTGCAAATCAATACCTGGTCATGCAACAGGACAATGTCTTTTTGATATTTTTTATGAAGCCCTACTAAAAACTGTAATATAGAGGATAAAATATGTACACGTGTGCGTATGTGTCGTGATGTGGCGAAAGGAAACAACATTGGATTTCTGTAGAAGTTAAAAGATATAAGATATCATCTTATATCTTGATATAAGATGATAGCTAAGTCTTATATCTGTATGATATAAGTCTTATATCTTGATATATTCTGCCCTTGACACAGTGCTTCCTTCAAAGACATGCTCTTGTCACAAAACATATGCTGGAAAATCTCAAATAAATTCTTTGTAAATGTGTAAAAATTTTATTAAAAGTTGACCATTACAGAATAGACTATTTGGTAAATTTTGTGATGAAATGGGTGTAAAGAAAAAATCTCTTCTTTTACATACAGAAGTCAGATCAGATGGTTACCCCTGGTGGGGGGGGGGAGTGTTAACTGGTTATTGGAATTGTGAGAGGAATTAATAATACATTTTCAAGATAAACAAATGTCATTCTCAACATTTTGAGAATGGCATTAATTGCTGTCAACTTACTTAACTGATGTATTTTCACATTTAAATTACTTTATTTTGAATTTTCAAGGACCTAATAAAAAACATTTTATTAATAACAAAGTTCATGTTTTCATTAAGAAGCTTGATATTTGTATTATTTGCCTTCAAAGCAAAAATTTTTGTTACATTTAAACTTACTTCCAATTATACTTGAAAAAATTTGAATGAAGACACTATTATTAACCGTATTTTGGATAGCATGAAGATGCTTCACGTGATCTAAAAATTCAGTTGGTATAGTATTTCCCGGAAGATAAAGATGATTTCTTGAAGAGATAGGTATTGAATCAATTTAGTGAAAATGTTGTTGCAGCTGTTAAGTTATCTGTTGAAATTAACAACCAGCTAGTCAAAATATTTGCTGATAAAATGTTATAACTACATTTCACATCTGAAGATTTAGATATCTTTTGGCTTGCTCATTAAGAGAATATGGAAATTTAGTCATGTATGAATTGAAAATATTAATCCCTTTTGTCACATCTTACCTCTGCTAAAAGAATTTTTCATCTATGGTAGCACTAAAAAAACCAAATATAGGATGTCTTTATCATTTGAAAACAACTTGCTTTTGTGCGTTTCTAATGTAGATTCATGTATGAAGAAACTTTTAAATGAAAAACAAAAGCAATGATCTCATTAGTTAAATTGTTTACATGTGTACTACTTATAAATGCAAGTAGAATGTTTGTAATAAATGATTTCTTTTCTCGCAAAGAAATTTCTTTATTGTTTATGTGTAAAGCTGTAGGTTAATTTCACATCCCTCCTTTCTTAAAATTGCTACCCACCAGGTTGAGAAACAGTATTATATAGTCAGTGCTGTATGTTTATATTGTAGATGTAATGATTGATTCAAATCTAATGATTACACTTTGTAATGATTGAATTTACAACTAAATTGTATATGTGAATAAGTGGCAGTTTTTTTTACATCTATCAGACCCAGTGTAAGTTGTCTAGGATGTATTTTCTATAATTTTTTGTTGACGTGTTACATAATCCTGGATAATAGTAATGAATCCTACTACTGAGTATGTGTTCTTACCATGATAAAATTTGTTCCAGATAGCTGTAAGGCTAAGATTTGTTCAAAACCTCTTCTTACTTGTCTGGATAGCATCATTCATACAGTGCTAGTGTTTAGATGGTGTATACATTATTTAATTATTATTGTCCTTATAATATGTTAAGGCTCTCTAATTCTGTATCAATCCATCAAATGATACCAAATGTATCAGTATTATTTGTATGTTAATAGTTTTTGTTAAATTCTGGAAGTGGAGTTATGTGGGGAGAAATTTTTATGATTCTATTAAAGCTACTTCTCATTATTGTAAATACTCTGCGACTCATCTTTAGTTTAGATCTCAGAGTATACATCAAATGAACATATTGGTGTGATTATTTAATTTTTTTCATTATTTTAACTTTTATCAGGATACATTATTGTTTGAATGAGTGGTTCTTCTGTCTATAAATCTACTCATGGGATGGAATAATTCTGGATGTTTATGTAGTATATGAGAGCTCTATAACTGGTTAAAAAAGTTCTAGTCAAATTGTTTTGTATTAAGCAAACATAACACTTTCATCTCAGTTGTTCAAGTGACACACTGGCTAAGGTATCTCACTTTTGGTGTCATTGACAAAACACTTAATTGAGTAGCCAAACTATTCCAATAATTATTAATATTACTTTGAAATATAGATGACAAAATGCTGCTTTGTATAACAAGCGCTTTAGGATTGAAGGTTTAGTTATTTAATTCACACCAACTCTGAAAAATGAGGTTATTTGTAAATCTATACTTAAGGATATACTTGATGAAGGTGAGGGTTATTATTGTTCTTAGGTTTTAATCCAAATAATAGAAATTACAAAGAGGAATAGTTAGTGTAAAAATATACATTAGCTAAGAAAAAATAAAACACCTTGATTCTTTTTTGCTTTCATATTTCAGAGGATACCTCGTTGTTTACTTCCTTGGCTTTTAACTACTGCTTTCTCTGTCTGTTTTGAAATCTTTCAAATATTTTATCTTGCTTGGACCCACCATAATCAAGGAGTAGTTCATACAATTGTTGTGCAAACAATCCTTTTAAGTCAGTAATTGTAATAATTTATTATATATTGTTTCAATATTTACGTTTAAAATATAGTAATTTTAATTTATATGTTAAAGATTAATTATAATATGTTTAAAATCTATGTGTTAAGTGATATTATTCGCTTTAGATTACTTCAAGATCCATTATGTTGAAATTATTTTACCATTCTATCCAAAACTGTTAATAATTCATTTTTTATAATCTAAATGATGGCTGAATGGTAGGGTTCAAGCTACAGTGTATAGCTTAGCATTGTTTTGAAAGCAATACAACTCACAACCCACCTTTTAGTCTTTCAATTACCTGAATATATGCTGTGATTTTTGTTCTATATTGTATAGTGCAATTTTTTCAAAGTCTCAATTAAATGTTGCCTTAGTAATGTGATATTTTAAGTAATTAATTTCTTTTCTTTTCTTAAATACTGTACAATTTCTTCAACTTAGTGAATATCTAAGAGTTTGTAGAAACTTAAAACAATAACAGTTAAGCTGATTTAACAGCTTAGGTTTAACAGTTTGTTGATAACAGTTAATCAAGTTATAACTGTAACATTTCTACCAGCCACAACATTCATATGTAAAAACACACATACTTTTATTTTAGCTGTGTAATAGCTGGCGACCATTGTATAGTTTATTTATTCTGCGAAACAGAAAAAGATTCTACGATCCTAGTCAATATTCTATTAATATTTAAACAATTATTTTACAAAGTAAAATTCTTAATGTATCAGTCTGTATTCATCAATATATCTTTAAGTTTTTACAGTGAGGATTTGTTTATGCAGTTTTTGAGTAGTGGACCTGTACAAAACTGCTTACACTTTTAAAAGTGAAAAAGGTTTTTGCTTAGATGTACTGTTTTAACACTTCATATTTGAACACTGTGAAATGCTCTATTTCTTGTTATTTTATTTTCTTTTTTTTTAATATTTAATGGCTCTGGTTTGTTGAAACTCAAGAAAACTGATTGAGAGCAGCTAAAATCTGAACCTTTTTTCCCTTAGTGTCTCATTGTGGCTGGTCCTTGGTCTCATAGCTATTTTATGCTATTAATTTAAGTTTTTAATATGATTTAAGGTTTTTGCATTTTCTTTATTCTTCTGCAGATCACAACACCAAAAAATACATAATTTTTACTTTTCCTTTCATTTGTCTGTTTCCTTTTTGTATTTTGTTTACTTTACATGCTTATTTGTTTCTCATTAGTCTTCTTGATTTTGTTTATTAATTACTTTGTACTTTAACCCTCTAGTCCTGAGAAGAGAAATCTTGCAATAACCTGGACACAGGTAAAAATTATCCTCATCAATACTTTCATGTAAAAACTCAATGTTTTGTATTATACTGATTATGTTTATTTAAATTTCACTTTTTTGTTAATTTTGTATAATTATTATTATTGTTTGGGATGGTTGGGGGAGGGGGTGATCACATGCAACAAATATAATTTTATACTTTTAAAGAAATAATCTATAAAAAAGATTAACTTTGGAAATTTTCTTTATTAAATTTATTTACATTTGTACATATTAATATAACACATATGTTTATTTATAAGTATGTGGTGATATAAAAATAAATTATTATTCTGTCACATACCTACACACAATTTTCAACTACACTCCAAAGTAATTGAAGTTTTGCACTTTATACACGTTACTCATTGATTGGTTTTCCTCGATTTTTCATAAGGACAATTACCACAATTTTTCCTTTTTGCAAGTTTATCTGTTGGTATGTCAACACTGTCAGCTGTTCTTTTATGAGGTTTGTCTCTCACTAAAATATCTGTCATTAATCCTTTAATTTCAACTTTCCTTCTTGGTTATTCAATTATCTCTGCAAGTGTGGCTTTATTAATTGGGCCAGTTCATTTATGAAATTATATCTACCTTTTTTTTTTCCTGTATCTCTATATTGTAAATCCAAAACAAAAGCATTATTGCTGACAGTATCTTCCAGCCTAAAAAATATTGCCATAGGCCCACCTTCTAGTCTTTCAATTACCTCAATAAATAGCACACTTCGTATCCAGTGAATCTACTCTATCCTTTGTGTGATTGTAAAAGGAAATTATTTCAGGTTAATTTCCATCCATAGATTTTGTGTCATGCATTGATGGCAATAAAAGGTTAACTCAATTTTTTTTAGTACATACAGCAGCAGGGTAATGCTGTTCACATAACCATTTAAGGTAGATCTAATACCTTTATCTCTAGAGAGCAGAAACTCTTTAGGG
The DNA here is from genome assembly GCA_010016005.3 of Zanna intricata. Lineage (NCBI taxonomy): Eukaryota > Metazoa > Arthropoda > Insecta > Hemiptera > Fulgoridae > Zanna > Zanna intricata. The sequence goes on from JAAAKQ030313056.1 coordinate 45,827, forward strand.
ATTTCTTTTTTATTTTTCCAGAGTGTTCCGAGTAAGTTAGTTCTCGTTTCTTCAAATCTTCAACAAGAGGGACTGATGAGAACCAATTATTACCTATAATACTTCTTTTCGTTCTTTCTACTGGCTTACGTAGTCTCGCTACTGCTTGGGACAGTTTCACCATTTTTATTTTGACGTCACTCAACATTTACCCATCACTATCTTTCTTGATATATATATATAATATATGTATAACTATTGAAAAGATAGTTATTTCGTGTATCTGTAGGGCATACAATTTTTATCCCATATTTCCTGGGTTTGTTTGTTAAATACATTTTAAATTGGCATCTGCCTTGAAAGAGAATTAGCATGTCATCTACAATAGTGTAACTCCCTAATAAGAAAAAAACTGTTCTCTATTATTCACTGGAAAGCTATAGAAACTGCTGCTGCTGGATCTAATTTTCTTCTTCCTTCTGTATAGCAGGGTCATAAAAATGGAGACAATACAACAGTGCCTACATTAGAGCAAATGCCATTGTAGCTCTAAATACAAGGGACTCAGTATTTCAGACAAACAAGCTGAGTGTAGCTGTTCACAGCCACTTTTAGAGATTGAAGTAAAAAGAAGCAACCCTAACAATGCTTTAATTTCAACTTTCATCAGTGTCTGAATATTCTGGCTAATTTTTTTTTTTTTTGTGTCTCAGACTTATGGAATCCATTTTGACATTTATTTATTCACAGAACAATTTCATTGACCATTACTTTATAAAACAATAGTTCTTACACATCTAACATTTCAGGTTTTGCACCAAGTGTTTTAGTATATGGTTTTAGGCCTGGTGGTTGAGTTTTAATGTTGTGTGAGTCTGTCCTTTTTCTAAAATTAGGCTCTTTTGACTGCCACCTATAGCCATCTTTACCCAAATAAGTTAATAATACCTCCTCTTCTGCTGGCTGTGCTGAAATTTCAGTATGTTATGGAATGATTAAAATTTCAGTCTTTTGGAATGATTAAATTATCTTGTTGAAAACTAGATTCACTGCCACTGCCTCCTCTAGATTCTTCCTCAAAGCCTTGAAAGATTTTATCTTCGAAATTGGGATCGTCTGATCTAAAGACTTCCTTTGATGTACTAAGTTTCTCCATCCTCAAATATCTGTGGTAGAATTACAAAAATGACAAAATACGTTTCACAAAACAAACAAAATTTGTATGAAATTTTGTTGAAACTATAATTTGAAACCATATTGTGTATGAAATTATTATTTTTTAAAAATAAATAAATATATTCTATATCAAATAATGATAATGAAAACACACTTATCCATATAATTTATCAGAATCATAATAAACTTTTGTAGAAATTAACAGTTTATTTTTTCATATCAGATCTGTTACACAAAATTACAAATTTCTGAGAATTTCACATAATAACTCATTGTATAATAAAAATAATGAAGTGAAAAACAAGTGATGTTATCCATGGCAAAGTAAAAATTTACCTTCACTAAACTCGTGGCAACCCTGACAAAGGGTAATTATTACCTTCACTATACTTGTAACAACCACGACAAGGGTATATTTTACCTACTTTTTTTTAATTTAAAAAATTCACTGCTTGATGCATAATTATACAAATTTTCTTCACTTACTAAATAACAAGACAGTACTTAAAATTTGAAGGGTCTGCGTGAATCGTAAGGCCCAGGTGTAAGCTTTTGTACGGATAGTATGGGTAACTTTTACTCTTGTCGGGGCTAGAGGATTAATCTTTTCAAGTTATTTTTCTAAGTTCTGTAATTTAAAATTTCACATTCTTTTTCAAAATAAATATTATATAGCTATCTATAGAGTGCCCATTTTAATAAATAGGCAATATGGAATAAGATCCTCAGTTTAAGTTTAAGCTTGAGATAACATAAAATGTTTAGTTATAGTTTAAAATACATGTGTTAAGTTTAATTACAATCCGTTTAGGTTACGTTTAAAATACAATCGTTTAAGTATAAGTATTAATACTACGTTTACAGTTTACACATATATGTGTTGAGCCGCTGTCGTTAGTTGACTGACTGATAATGAGAGGGAGACTCTCCCCACTATTTAATACATAAGACTAATAACTAAACTATATTATTTAACTAAAACTATAGAAATTAAATTTTATTAAATATTGCGTTCAAAACGTCCATGATATCTTATTCACCTATCTTGACTGAAAATATCATGTTTTTAAATCTATTTTACATCTTCCACTTTAATCATAACCTTGTAATTTACCCCTAATCCCTTAAAGTGGGTTAAAAGGATGACCCCTTTCGTCTTGACTTCATGCAGTTTGTCTTTCATACTATATTTATTAAATAGCTTGTATTATTTTTATGTTTTTTACAACGTATTTCTTTATTGTGGGACTTTTAGTTAGAAGTAGTTTCCTTAATGGTAAAAGTTCTTTAATAATTCTATTTTACAGTTGTTATAAACAAAAACGGAAAGTACATGTTTATCATTGTCTACTAATCTGGCACAAAATTAGGGTATCACATCTAAATCAAGAATGAACTTCATTAAAAATGGAAAATCACTTAAATGCTGGCCTTCGTAGCCAAGTAGTGTCTCGGCTTTTCATCCGGAGGTCCCGGGTTCGAATCCCGGTCAAGCATGGCATTTTTCACACATGCTACAATTCGTTCATCTCATCCTCTGAAG
>JAAAKQ030313057.1:0-26718 GCA_010016005.3 Zanna intricata
GGCATTTTTCACACACGCTACAATTCGTTCATCTCATCCTCTGAAGATATAACCTAACCGTGGTTCCGGAGGTAAAAAAAAAAAAAAAAAAAAAAAAAAAAAAAAAAAAAAAACTGATACAATTAATTTTGGTAGAAATTGTATTTTGATAATGTCATTAATTATAATATTCAGTGAGAAATCTGATAAAATACTACCAAAATGTCATTATATTATCCCTCTATGATCATTAGCTCTTGGTTAATGTATAACACAAATCACTTTTGATTATCCTTGTTCACTGAGATACCAAGAACTGATAAAATATTCAACAGTTAATGAAGTATTCCATTGTAGCTGAATTGTGAGCTATCTGAAGTAGTAAGCATCTCCTAAACATCATGAGATTGACACAAGATCTGATAGTAGCTTCAGCAGGAACTATAGGTTAGAACAATAATTCTAGAAATTGCAAGTGGGTTATTACTGTTGTGTGATTTAAGTAACAAATGTTCCATTTATTGTTAAAAATCAAAACAGATCAGTTAGTATACAAGTCGATAATTTTAAAGAGTTTAATCAAGTCATTAGAGAATTTCCATTTCAGTGTGAAATATCATTTGCAGTGGTGTGTAACAGTCAAACATGCAGTTCAATAAATGAATATTGTACCAGATAATTTTTTCATTCAAAAATGTATAATTTGCAGAGTTAACCTATTTCAGTAAATTATTTTATCCAATTAAATATTTTATGGTTCTTAAATTTAGTACATTTTTAAAATAGCATTTACATACAAAATGATCAGTATTATTATTATTTAGGTAAAATAATTAAAATTAAAAAAAAATTGAAAAAAACTTGCTATAATTAATTTTTAATGATAATAATTTCATGCGCATACAATATCATGGTTCAGATAATAATTTCAAAAGTCAAACAAAATCATGGATTAGTTGTACTGAAATCAAATAGTTCAGTGTTGCTATTTATCAAATAAACTTGAGACTGGATCTTATTAAAGTAGTATTAGACTTTTTAAAAGGAAATGAATACTATGTGTAAAGATGAAACTGTCTTAATTATAACTTTATATTTTTATTTCATTATTTTATAGTAGCAGATATTACAATAACTGGATTAGTTTATAAAAGTATTGAAAATGACTTCCTCCAACACTACTTTTAACTGGCTGATGTACCGAAATGTCTGCTGTTATTGCAGATTTTAGTTTATCAATCTGCCTGGTCTGTTGTGATAACATTGCCCCCACAGAGAATAATCTGGGGGAGTCAGATTGGGCAGTTGTGCAGACCAAAAACCCCTGAATTGATTTGTTCACTGAATACATTTTGTTAAAATTTCATTGACCTGTTAATTTTGGGCACTGCAGGGCCATCTTGTTGTAACCTACTGAGATTGATTTCCACTTCTGTTAAATGACTAATGAAATTTGTTAAAACAATCCAGTATTAATCACTATTAATTGTACCCACAATGCGCTTCTACTCATGCTGATCCAGACTCAAATTTTTGCTTTGTGTAATTCATAGGGGTTAGTTGTAATCCACAGTTATGTATGTGAATTATACCTATCAGATAAAACCGCATTTCATCTGTAAAAAAAACATAATGTCGAGGATTCCTATAGAATTTTGGTCAATAAACTATTGACAACAATTTAGCTTTTGATCTCAATGTTTTAATCCTTGAACACACATTACTTCGTAGGGGAAACATTCCAGTTCTTTTCTTACAGCTTTATATGCGGTACCAAATATGATATATTGTTATTGTACTAACTTATTTTAATGTATGTGATTTTTGGCCATAATATCTGAAATATCAAGTTTCTGTTCATTTAGTTTTAGGTGGTTTTTCACAGAACTGTTGCTTGAAATGTTTTGATATTTGGAAACTTCCGAATCACAGTCTTGAAAGATGTGTTCAGTGAGATAAATGTTTCTCTATCAAAAGAACTACTACATTCCTTGCAACTGTTAATTTTGATAAAACGAAATATGTTCAATCACAACTCAACAATTGACTTCTTCATTTGACTTTCAATGTTCAATGTACACATAAAAAGTCAACTTAATGCCGAAAGAACAAAATGTACCACATAATTTTGAAGCATATTGCACAATGACTTTCTGAAAGCTCTGTATTTTGCAAAAAAATATAATACAAAGGTTTTAAGAAATAACTAACTTTTAGAAGAAAAATAATCATTGCTCATTAATATAACTAAAATTAATAATCTGATTAATAAAGTGTTGTTTTTCCATTGTTGAAGCTTACATATGGCAAAATAAAGAAGCAGTACTTAAGAATTACTTTGCCTTTATATCTTATATAAAAAACTGTTTATTTTAACCGTCACATTTATTTAGTAAAATGTGAAAAGAACTTTCATTAAATTAAAAAAATAAAAAAAATTGGGCAAATAGGTTACCATAATCAGACAGTTTGATGTCAGTGAGTACAAATAGACTGTTGCTAAAACAGAATCTAACTTTTTTGTTGTTTTATTGAATTTCATATTTATTTCCATACTATAAAAATAATGCACTTAGGAAAATAGTAATATTTCAACAAGTTTCATTGTAAAGGAAAAATCTTTAATCTGAACACAGAAAGCTGTTGTTAGCATTTTATAATGCTAACAACTAGTAAAATTACTATTTTAAGAGCATATGAATAACTGTTGAATTAGATCTTAGCATAATTTAATTTAGTGAGAAATATTGGTTAGATTAATGTTTATGTTTGTTACAGAGTATTGACGAGGATGCAGAACTTGAAGCTGCTCTAGAACCACTTACTGGTTAATATTATTAAAAAAATAATTATAATTTGAACCGACTGATTTATTTACCAGCATAAATTTATTCATTGTGAAAAAAATATTAATTTTGTATTGTATATAGTTTATTAAATGGTGATATTATGTTAAAATTCTCATTAATTGCATTTCATCACTCCTCCTCATCAGTGTTTCAGCAATAATCATGGATCAAGATTAGTCAATTAAGTATGATCCTGTTCTAATATGGGTTTTAGATTTTAATGTAAACTCAATTTTCTTGCAGCACATATTTACCAGGTTAGAAAAGTAATTAGATGGTTGCTAATTACTGATAGTAGTCAATCGTGCTACTTGCTCCTTATTGGATAAAAATATTCCTACTCCTGAGAGTTTGGACAATATGCCCTCTTGTTATCCAGAAAGAACTTAAGTTTTATTTGGGTTTGGAATGCTTGTTTTGCACCATGGTTCTTTTTTATTTCATTATATTATTGATGTGATCTAATTAACTTGGGTAGTATGCTGATTACATACAAGTGGTTGCCAGTTAGACAGCAGCTCTTTCTTTCTAAGATATAACTACTATTCTGTTAAGGCAAATCTAATGGCTGCTTTAATTATCTTAAATTATAAATTCTTGAAAAAGAAATTCACCTTAAATAAATTATGAACAGTCAGACCCTCCTGAATATTCAAAACCTCTAATGAGATGTATTGTACTCGACACCCTTGGTATACGCACCCAGTCCTATACATTACACTTAGTGCCATAATACTGGAAAAATAATGAATTTTTCAGGTTTTGCTGCACCTTGATTAAAGAAAAGTTGAATAGGGGTGCCAAGGATTCTTTTAAGTTTTTTAATAAAAAAAATCTTTTCATGAAAAATTATGGGATGAACTTTCTAAGAAAATTAATAACTTTATTACATTAAAAGTTTGGCATATTCAATAACAATAAATGGTTACATGAAATTTACAGTGATAAATAGAAAAAATATGTTTAAATTATCTGTCTACACAGATTTATTTGTCAGTAACATAAGCAAATACTTCCCAATTTCCTAAGCCCAAATAATTTACTTATTACTAGTGTAACCAGTTTTTTTTAGGATATTTGAAGGTGAACCATTTAAATAAATACCCTGATTGATAGTCAATATTAATCTGAACAAGAAGTTTACTCGCATATTTAATCACTGACTGCATAATAGGAATGTTTTATAATAAATGACAAAGTTTTCCTTAATTTTACATAATGTACAGTGGAAGATTTAAATTGCATAATGTTACCTCAGAACAATTTCTGGGGTAATGTTACCCCAGAAATGTTATTTCTTGGGTATAGTAATAACTTATCTTAATTTTACTAATTTGGGTGCAATTAATTTTTTTTTTACAAACTAATAGATTTTCAAGATAAATTTTGCTTTGAAAAGATTTTTAATATTTAAAAATAGACTGATATGACGCTGTTATATCTGTTCAGTGCAATAAAAGTCTTTGTTTCTGACGAAGATAAATTTTGATCAATATTGTTCTATTTCCAAACTTAAGCCATAAGTGAAGCACGAATAAGAATAACACCTAAGCATATGATTAGATAATTAAGGTTATCCATACTTTTAGATATATGGTCAATTGTCAAAAATATAATGGGAATCTGCTTCTCATTTTTTATACTCAAAATATAAAGTTATGACTGAAGATTTTTATTTAAATGAAAAGGCATTTGAGGAAAATCAGTAAATGTAATTTAATCTATCTTTTTCAGATCAATTGTTAACAGAAAACTATGATTACTGATGTGTCAACTTTTTATTTATCAAATCTGTACAATCTCATGTTCTTCTTGCCCTTTATGCCTTAACTCATCTAATAGCCCTGCATATTTGATTGGATTTACAATCATCTCTCAGTATTCTCTCTTCATTTACTGCTGAAGAGGTTGGAATATAAATCTACAACTATTTTAGACTTGAGTTTTTAATATATCCTGACTAAAATAATTCTTTCACACATTTGATAGCAAAAAACAATTCTCATCCTTAATATACTTAATGCTGGATTTCTGTTTAATTAACCTTTAATTCTATTAAGAATATCTTGCACATCTCTCCCATTTTACCTCACTGATTTCTATTACATCTCACCTTATGCATTTCTTGTTTTAAATACAGACAATCCAAAATCCTACCTGAATGTACATTCTTATACATTCTAATGTCCTTCCTTTCAGCAATCATCTGGCTGAGGGACTTTTGAAAAGGAAACATATTTTATTAAAAAGAAGAGGCATGAATAAAAATATTTATAGAAACTACATCTACATTTTTACACTGCTTTCAGCTGGCAGTATTCGAAGCACAACATTGAGATGCTCTAATTCGAGCAATCTACCCAATCTTCAATTAGAAGGTTATATAAAAACTTGATGAGTTTATGGATAAAACTGCTTCCTAAGATTTGAAAGTACTAAGTTAAGCAATTCTGTAATATTCATATAAAGGTATATGAGCACACACACACACCATTTCAGGAAACAGTGCTTATAATATGATTTTTTTAACAGTGGTTTTCCCAGTCTGTTACATCTATTTATCTGCATTAAAAGAAAGATAATCAACATCATTAATCACATAAATGAATTTTTACAAAATAGTTCACTTTAAAAGTGAGTGGTTTATTTATAAAATCAAAAATAATACAATGATGTTGCATATTTCTACATAACAGCAATATTATAATTTATTAATTAATAATAATAATAATAATTGTATAACATATCCACATACACCACAATGAATGATAAGCATCTATTTTGGTTGCAAAAAGCTATAAAGCATCACCTCCACTTCTCTTTAATGCAATACCAAAAATAATATAAATGTGTGTTATCTTAAACTAAAAAGGTTATGAATGTATAAATATAGATGAATTTACTCTGAATAAAAAAAAAAAAACTTCTGCCTATTATTATAAAACAACTTTTAAATCGTTGTACTTTTTCACTTAATTCAAGAGTTAGTTCAAGTTAAAATCTATTTCTTTATTAAGTGGTTTGCTTGCAATGTGAATTATCAGCAACATTTTCTTATATATTATAAAATGTGCAATTCAATACTTATCACGAAGAAAGTAATTCATGATAACTACTTTATAATGAGGGTATTGTCAAATTCTGATATATAATAGAACTTATAAAAGGAATAAATTACAAAGTTGAATTCTTGAATAACCCTTGATTAATCAATTAGATTGATTAGTAACTACAAATGTAAGATTATAATAAAATCATTGCCTTAAAAATATTTTAAATAGAAAAATATACTGCACAAATGAAGAAAAATTGTAGCAAGTTCAATAATTAATAATATAATAGTTTCATTAATATACTGTAATTTGGTAATAATGCCTTTTTTCTTGTACATTTTCTTTTGTGGGTTTTACTATGCCAAAAATCAAGATTAAAAAAAATACAGCATGTTAAACATTTTACTAACCACATTACAAAAAAAAAAAAAAAAGAAGAAATGTTACAGCTACGGCGTGATATGGATAATACTTAAAATTTAAGAAAAAATCACATGCCACCACTGTGACAATTGATAATACAATAACTTTAACTTTGATCGGTTAATTTAATATAAATTATACATTGGCAGTGTAATCTTTCCCTTTCCTTTTAAACATTAAACTTTAATATGAAAACTGACAAATTTTTATTGATAAGTTTATATTTTATAAACAATCTATGATTCTAAATGAAACTGTTTTGAACAATAAACTATAAATTCAGCAAAATTAATACTAACAATATCAATTAGTATAACTGATTGACAAAGTAATTGATATGATTTACAATGTGATAAATACTGATGAAAATAAAATAAGAACAAAAATTAAGATAAAATTATTCTTTTGGATTATCTTTAAGGAAAAAATTTACTCAAAAAGTATAACAGTTAAAAAAAAATGTATTAAGTAAATGTTTGTATTGTAAATCTAAGTAAAACCACTTTTCACACCATCTCCTGAAAGAACAAAAGGAGTAAATAACAAGGCTCAAAAATATTATCATATATAAAATTAACATGATGTTTATATGATTTCTGGTTATTATGAAAAGTTTAATAAAACATGGAATGTAGTAACCAACAAATTTACAGAGAAATGCCATTGTACAAGTTGCTTCCAATTAATTATGGCAAACCATGTTCAACATTTTCAGTCCAAGGGGAAAAAATCAGAACTAATCTTGATACTATTTATTTTCCTGTTTTGTCATATATATATATTTTTTTAAAGATTTGGTAAATTCTTTGGATAAATACTGTACATAATTTACTTGAGTATAACAAATGTTTTATTTAAAGAAGGACTACAGGACTAGGAACTTTATTAAAATTAACTTAAGCATAAATACAATTTTTATTACGGTTGAGCAAGCAATCCTTAATGCATCCTGTGTAGAGCTCACTACAGATGTGGCAGAGTCGTAAATTTTACATACTTAGCAGAGTATAAACTAAGCTGTTGCTTTACCTATAATCTCAACTTACAGTGAAAGGGTGTGGAAGCGGAATTATTCTGTTTGCAATGAAATAAGGTTTATTTATATAAATAATAAAAATTCTTTTGAATATAAAAAATGTTAATGAAGGTTGACTTGCCATGATTATTGATAAAAAAAACACAAAGAAATATAAATATAGGACGGAACAGCATAGATTACAACATGCTCTGTAAGCAAAACTGACAACCAAATTTGAAACTGTTTTCTACACAGAATGGGTTAAAACCGACTAAAATTAACTGTACATATTACAATACCACAATTCATTAAAAGTGAATATAACATAAAAAAAATTAACACATGATTATTCATAAAGGCATCTAAAACTTTAATTAAATTTTACATTTTATACCTTTTTACAATATACAAAATGATAAAGTTCAAAAAATGTTTAACTGTATTATATAAAAAAATTAAAGAGGTATTTTACAAATAATGAAATAAGAATAAAAATTCAAATCACGTTACAGATGCATGAAACAATGTTTAATTATTTAAGTGAAACTAATAAAGCTTTATTATCAATACAATTTTTTTTTTTTGTATAAATAATTAACTGAATCTGAGCAATAACTAACATTGTGGTTTTTCAAACTTGTTACACAGGAAACAATTATAACAATGAATTTCCTCTCAAATATTTTTTAATGGGTCTTTTAAAACGCATCTTTCTATAAATTATCAAACAGTGTGTCATTTTCCTGGGCTAACACAGACCTGATCGTTTCAAACTATATACTGCAACAAGCTTAACAATGTCTTACACACACACTAACACACACACACACACATATGCAAGTACAATAAATTTAGAGCATATGTTGAGGGCTAATTGTTACTCTTCATTAATAACTTATCTACTGTTTTCTTTTTATTTTTTATACATATGAGGAAGCTACCATGAGAAAGCAATTAATCTGAAGCTTCCTCTTAACTGTCTCTGAACTTGATATGATACCTAAAACCTTAATAACATGATCTCAGATATAGGATAAAATAAAATAAACACTGGAAATAAACAATATTAAGAGATTACAATGAAAAGAAAAGTTATGCTAAGTGCAGTATATAGAAAAATAATCAGGTATTGTATTATTCATTCTTTAATAATAATCTTTGTATCTATTAAAATGGATTAGCAAACCAATCCTAAATTTCCATACATGAGCTCAGCTGGGCCATTTAAATGCCCCTTACATACATATATAAAAGAAAAAAAAATATATAAAAATAATTGGTATATAATTTTTTTTTAAACTAGAACATATATATATATATATATATAATATATAAAATAACAGCAACAATGATGCACCAAAATAAATTTGTTTATAATGCCCATACCAAAAAATTCAACATTAATTTTTAGGTCAACATAAATCTCAGAATTAACTAAAGTAATCCTATAAAGTATTATGAAAACAAAAAAGAGATGTATTCTTACCATGCAATTAAAAAAGAAAATAACAAAAAATAAATAACGAAGGAAATAATTTAAATGCAATAATATGATACATTTCTCTTTAATTAAATATATTCCACTCACATCATTCATTATTACGACTGTTATCAATCGTACATACAATATATATATTATATAATATAATATTTTATGTAAACTAAATTGTCATCAGACTGCACAGCCGCCTTAATTTTATTATTTACTTACTTATTACAACTCGTACATAACATCAATAAAAAATTACTAAAGTAGAAATGTTTATAGAACTATAATTATATATCTTAGTATTAAAAGTAAAAACAAAATAACTAAAAATAATAATGTTATTAATATTCTGAAGTCTACATATATAGTATATTAGATGATAAAGGGGTATTTTATAAAGGTTTAGTAAAAGAAGCATATGTATTTATTTACCTCTTGAAAGCTATATATGTATTTATATATATATATTTTTTTTGCATAGATTAGTAGATTCTACTTATTTTATAATGCACATAAAAATAATTAAATGTATATAATTTTAACAAAATTATATACAGATATATAGAAATATATATAAACTCTGACATAACAGAAGCCGCAAACAGAAATTTTAGAAAACAAATGGAAGCGACATTTCATTAGTGTACTGATAATGAGGCATCGCCAGTTGAGCTTGTTTTTAAATCAGGTTGGTTAAAGACTGTTCTGAGAATTAACCTTGAGTTTCAGTGTTACAAGTTTTATGGACAAGTCGGAATCAGTACCTTCTTAAAATATTCAAAATTATATTTGGTTTTATAATAATTTTCTTTTTCGCATTTACTTTACAGTTCTTCATCGCCGAGTTCCAATTTGACTTTTGAAAAATCAAACGCTTCCCCTGTTCCACGTTGAAAGATATCGAGTACATCAAGGCATGTTGTTTCAAAATGAGTTGTTGCATCATATGATTTTGAAATAAAAATTTGAGAATCCTTGCCATCATCGGTCGGTTCATAATAGTCAGAGATAGTAACAAATTTCTGCTTCACAAGACCAAGTAGATCTAAGCCAGGCTTGATCTCTGCTTCTGGGTTATCTGTTTCTACAGTTGTAGATACCATTGCGATAAACCAACCCTTAGCTGCAACTTGATGAGTATAGCTAACTTGTGAGACATATATGTCTGACTGACGATTTACCTAAAACATAAAATGAGGCCATATTTATACCTTCAATTTTACAGTTACACAGTTAATTTCAGTTGTAAAAATATAAGAAAATGAATAAAAATCACTATATCTAATATCACAGATCACAGTAAAAAAAAAAAAAAAAAAATCACAAGGCTAACTTTTAAAGGCCAGATGATTATATGGCAATTTTTGAATGATTTGGCAATTATGTATAGGAAATAAAAGGAATGAATCATCTTAATAACAATTTTCAGAAAAAAAAAACTAATTGTATTTGAGGTATAATCACAAAAGTCTTCAAAGAACCAGTTATATACTTGGAGCTGATTAACTATAAACCTACAAATTGATAAATAACATTGATTTCTATAACTATTTTAACTCTTTTTCTTTTTTCTGTTTAGCCTCTGAAACTACCGTAAGGTATTACTTCAGAGGATGAATGAGGACTCCTGAGAAGTGTGGTTAATTGAAACCCAACCACTAAAGAACACCGGTATATCCACAATCTATCATTCAAATCCGTATAAAAATAACTACCTTTACTAGGATTTGAACCTTACAACTCTTGACTCAACATCAACAGATTTACGATGTTGTGTTAAACATTAGACCACCCCGTGGGCACCATAACTCAAATTATCTTAAGGTTGATATTTAGAATTTCTATATTTGACTGTGCTTTTCAGATAAAAATGTTAGCATACATGGATGTAAGGCTTGTTACTACAAGCCTTGCATACTTCTTCTTTGGTATTCGATGTGTGCGGTCAATCCTAATTGGGGTTTAAATTTTAAAACCATGAGCATCCTGTATAAAAATGTCTGCGATGATATTATGTTATATGTGACGCCCATATGGGCAGGTAGACTAATATTTAAAAGCTATCAGGATATATTATTAAGGGCTCGGCACCTTATTTTATTAATGAAAACGGGTGGTTACTTAGGTTATTAATGTAAATGGGTGGTACGAGTGGTGTACGATTTCACAGGAAGCGATTTTTGTGATCGTAAGCGTGGAGCTGATAGATCTGATTCCATCCAAGAGGCAGCAGCCGTATGTTGCAAATAGGTCGAGAGTTTTCTTCAGAAAAAATTCAGGACAGAACAACATGCTAACGTCTTATGGCAGCTAGATGGGATGAGACAGAGGGTGGGTGCTACATGCATTATCTTATTCCAAATGTTGTAGGTTTGCAGGATGCCTCTTGGGTGCAACCTAATAAATATGTGACATAATTTCTTTCTGGCCATGTGTCCAAAGAGTGGACAATTGGATTCAACACTGATTTTACAAACCGATGTGCTCTTAACTGATGCGCACGAAGACAATTTGTCAGCTGGATATTATCGGATCAGGACTTGATCTGTGTCAACCGGATGAGTCAAGGCTGAAAGGATGGTAGTAGAAAATTTTATCATTTAGTTGGCAAAAGAGAGAATTGCCAAAGGTATTTGGGGGTTCGCCTGGTTTTTTCCCCGTTTTGCTTTTTTGTTTTTGTTACGTTTGATTTATTAATTGTAAATTATTGTTATTTTATGTTTATACTTCATGTTCATGCTTCATTAGTGTTATGTTATTTATTGTTATCTTTTGTCTGTTGTGTGTCAAATTCAATTAACGTTTTCTAAATAGGTAGTTTCAGTTCCTTCACTTGTTAGTTTTTCAATCTTATTAAAACTTGAGATTTTTTGTTCATTAGAGTTCTTAGTAATACACTGATGTGAGTATTGCTTCTGGCATCCTGGCTGAGGTTGACTGGAAGATCTCATAACTGAGACATTGTAAATGATCTCAGGTAAAGCCCATAAGGGGTAGGAATAGAGGAGGTGGTGTGGTGACCATAACCGTCACAAGGAGGATGACTTCCCCTACGAGTTCAGGATGGTTCAGTCAACTTCAAGTTACAATAAGTAATAATTTGCCTTTTTAAGTTTCTTGAGAGAGAAAGGCTGTGTTCATTTTGTAGACTGTATTGGCCACCAACACTTACTATAGATTTGAAATGGAGTCAAGCTGATACATCAGAATGCCATAAAATTTATGCATTTAATCTAAACACTCTTGTCAAAAAAGCTCTGCAGTAAAAATCCTGCTATGGGATATGCAGTATCCAAATTTAAGGATTATTTAGAAATTGTGTAGGAATTAGTCAATTGGGAATATGGTGTTTTCTATTCTGTGTACAAAACATACCATGCTATATTTCAATATATATAAATTGCTAAGTTATAACATACAAAGATGGATAAACTAAAAAACAATAATAAATTAAATGAGGCATTTGTGTAATTTGTTGGTTTGCAAATATTATAAACAATGTTTTTCTTATGCTATTAGAAATGCATTATTTACTTTGGGAGATTCACACAGTAGCTAATATACATACACTTAAATTCTATTAAATAAATCAAAAAGCTTTCCAAAAATCAACAGTACAGAGAAATAATACGAACCTTAGAAAGATTAATTTCAGTAAAATATATGTGTGTAGAGGTGTATATTTTATACCAAATTAAGAAAATTAGAATTTAAAAGTAAATTTAAAAGTGTTTTCTTAACCAGCAGCTCATATAACAATTACACTCATATAACATTTAAATAAGACTAAGTGTAGGCTAAGTTTATACTGATAAACAAGGTCTCCATACAGTCAAGGCAAACTGAAGGCAGTTATTAATTTCTGTACAGAAATGTTAGTTTTCTTACAGAAAAGGATTAAAAATAAAATCAAGAACTATGACCGTTAGTTACTACATTTCTACAGCATTTAAGTACCTACTCGTGGTTAAAGAGGATCAGCATTTTTTAACTTTAGCGATCCATGGAAATTAATTTATTTAAATTTGCTTATATCATAGTCATAATTTGTTGTTATTTACTAAATGAAAAGTTTAAAAAATTATGAACTATTTAAGTTTACAACATATATATATATATATGTATATATGTATGTGTGTAATATCTATTCTTAACACTACATTCACCCAATCAAATGAAACTGTGATATGATAATACATGTAATTTGATAATGCTATCTGCACGCCTCCAAATAATCACAATAAATATTAAAATTTATAAATGGTCCAGAAAGATAAAATAAATACATATACAGCAGAAAAAAAATACATACATGTATATATATATTATAAGCATCATAAAATCGCTACGTTATTTTTGGTATTATTTCAAAAATAAAAAAGGTTCTCTAAACTTAGAATACTTACAATAACAATATAAAATATAATAAAATTTATATTAATATAAATATACTAATACAAAATCTTAAGTTGAAATCAGAGACTGTGCTAACAGCACTTTATAGTTAAGAAAATTACTACTAAAACATTAAAACTCATTCATAAAAACTAATACTTTCTGTTAAAGGTCCAAACTATCATCACTGCAGTGTAATAATTTAATAGGCTACTTGTGTAACTACTGAAACCCTGGTTTTTTTTAATGTTCAATAGATAATGAATTGTAACTATTGAAATATGCCAGGCTCAAACTGAGAATGAATTCGAGATCTTCAGTATATCAGTCAGTTGTTCTACCAATTAAGTTACAAAAGAATCAAAATGGAAAGGAAACAGAAAGTAAATTAAATAGAAATATCTGACATAAAT
This sequence comes from Zanna intricata, assembly GCA_010016005.3. NCBI lineage: Eukaryota > Metazoa > Arthropoda > Insecta > Hemiptera > Fulgoridae > Zanna > Zanna intricata. The sequence continues at coordinate 13,620 of JAAAKQ030313057.1, forward strand.
GTGTAAAAAAAAAACATTCCTGCTAAATTTCACAGGAGTGAAGTTGAATACCATTGAAACTTCCATGGTATTTTGATACCATTTTTTCTCTTTTACTTTAATGATAATTTAGTCAACTGTAACATAACAAATGTGGAACTGACTAATTCAAAATCACTAAACGTATTACAATACACTAATACAAAATCTTAAGTTGAAATCAGATACTGTGCTAACAGCACTTTATAGTTAAGAAAAATTATTACTAAAACATTAAAACTTATTTATAAAAACTAATACTTTCAGTAAACGTCCAAACTATTATCATCACTGCAATCAGCCAACACAATTTATTACAAGTATCAAATGGCAATTTGGCCAACGGCCAAACTAAACCACTGTCAGTCTACTTACAACTAATATATTTGCATTCAATATAAACACAAAACAATAAAATTCATTATTCATTAATAATAAATTTTATATATAAAGCTTTAATAATTAAAATTCTACAAATTACTACTACTATCTTGGGTAGAAATAATATGCAATCATTAATTTTTGACCGATTAAGGTCTTTAATTACACCAACATATTGATAATCAGAATTTCTCACAGTTCTAGAGAACCAAGAAAAATTACACAATTTAGAAGATATAATGAAGCCTATCCATAAAATATTCATACAAACAATTTAACAAAATCACTAAAATAATTTTTACTGTTAAAATATATTAAGTAAAACAAGAAATTGATGATATTATTTCGAAAACTATTTACAAAAAAAAAATATGTTAGTTTTTTAAACATTATTACATGACTGCCCAAAATGGAGTGTTATGTATTTAGGGTGTGTGCATGTATGTATATATGTATGTTTGTTCCACCATTGGAATCATATGTATAATCCTTGTCACTGGGAATGTCATGGACTATATAAATATATAATGTTTCAAAAAATCTGAAAAAAAAAAAAAAATTATATTATGTACAAATGCTACACACAAAATTGTCACCCGCATGCCAAGAGCAACGTCTATCAGCAACGTTATTTTGGCAGTTGTTTTTTAATTTTTTAAATTTATCTCTTGTAAACTAAAAATTATTTAACTACAAAATATGCAGTACATGTATATAATTCTTATGTACATGTAATATATGTTATTCTTTAAGTGTAATAGTATAGTAATTTGATTAAAACAATAGTAGAATCATTTATTTTTGCTCTTTTTTATTTATACAAATATCAATTAAATAACTTTAATTATTAAGGTTTTCAATAAAATTGAAGAAAAGTCAACAGAGTTTTCACTGCTTGGCAGATTTAGAATGAAAAAATATAAAAATTGCATACTGTGTCCAATTTCTTCAGCAAGGCTGATTCTCCAAATTATCTACAATTGAGTAATGTGAACTGGTCTTTTGCTCTGCGGCAAAAACTAATACATAGGGTTTTATTTTTCTTTTTCCTTACCAAACAGAATCCTAATAATTATTTCAGTTAAAAAAAAACTTCTCAGTTCCATAGAAACATTCTCTACTCAATTTTTAACAAGCATAAAATGAAACATTTATAATATTTATACCTCAAAATCTTTAGGGAAACATTACAAATAATTTTTCAAAAGGTTCAGAGGAAATCATGAACATATACACTGTACAAACAAAACCCCTGCCTTTTTGCTTCGCTACTGTTTGGGGGTTAAAGATTAAGTAAAAAAAAATTATTAAAAAAAAAAACCAATGATAATTAAACATTTTAGACTATGGTAATATTGCATTCAATTAAACCCCAAGGATCAATTCTTTGAACTGGCAGCTGACAGAGCACAGTGCTTTAAATAAATAAAAAACATTTTATTTAAAAAAAAAAAAATATTTTTACAAACTACTGCTAAAGATTCAAACAGAGATTTGTTTTAGCAAAAAATAAAAATAACTGTTAAGTAATTTAATGAAAATTGATTGCTACTACTGAAAAAATGATATTAAAAAAAAGTTATATAAAATTAGTGGCTTTTGCATTTAGCTTAGGCATTTGATTAAATAAAATAAACTCCTATGAGTAAGACATCTATGGTTTTCTGTACAGAATTAAATATAAGTAATTGTTAAGTAATTAATAGATTTAAATATATATTTTTAGTTATTATTATTACTGTAATTATGGAACTTATTTATAAAAATAAATAGTTTCTAAAAACGAGTTGAAAAAGCTGTTCATAAGAATTACAAAAGATAAGAAATCTTCACCTTGACAAATAAAAATTATAATGAAACAAAAAGAGAGGCGACTATTAATAAATATGAGGTTTAGGATACTTTTTATATATATAAAAAAAAAGACAACTACAAAGCATTACCTCTGATATTTCAGTTAGTGAAATATAAATGAAAGTAAAAAAATATATGATAAGTCAACAAAAATAAATATAAACAAGTATTCTACACTCTTTAATGATTTGTAGAAGCAAATCATGCAGTCAAATAAAAATAATAACTCCGATTTTATATAAATGCTTAATCTAATTAAAAAACATAATTGTATTATACAGTGTATGACGAAGATCTCCTGGGACTTGCAAAACATAGTCTACTTGTGAAAATAATGAAAAAAGTTCATATGTCCTAAAATACTTCGTTTACAAGTACAACTAGTGAAAAATTTCGCTCAGATTTCAGCTATCCCGGTGAAATGTCATACTGAATTTTTAGAATGTTAATTACGGGCAGAATTAATTATTTCTTATTCTTTTTAAATGAAAAATCAGATGAAATAGGTCCCAGAAATGTATCTGCAGTAACTTTAGAGAAATTTGTGGTGAAAATCCAGATTTTTAAAAATTTAATGTACAGTAATTTTGTTAAATGGGTAATAAACACATAAAAATGTTTTTAAACAAAACTTGTAGAGAATTTAATTCTGAACTGAATGGTATAAGGTAAGTTGAATAAAACAAAGAAACGTTAGAAAGATCTGAATTCTATTTAGACTTGGTACATTGCTACAATTGTCAGAAAAGTATTTATTTAGTAAAACAAAAACAAAATTCTTTTTGGTGATGTGAAAAATTTGTAAAAACAAAATTTACTGTTAGAAAATTAAAATTGTAGAATGTAGACATTTTACGATTGTAAAAAAAAATAATTATAATTTTTTAAATTAATGACAGAAATACAATAGATTTGAAAAATTATTATTTCAAAGATGGCAATATAATAAATAAAAGCTGTCAACAATTTGCAATACTGTATTAATGTTTAAATAATTCTGTAAGGTACATTAAGTACATAAGGAATTGTGAACTGTGCTGACGTTAACAAAGATTTTGAGTGAATTTTTGATCGGTTTGCCATTGAAGTAATGCTGTACTTATTTACAACTCAGGAATAAGCAGTATTCGTTCAGGTATTCATTTTAGGTGTGTGTAATGGTAATGGTTCTACAGCTGCTGCAACATAAAATGAAATGAATTTTCAGAATCGCAAGATTCCGGATCCCAAAACAATTAATGCAACATTCCGCAATGTTTGGGAAACAGGTTCACTACCCAGTATTCATACCAGCTATGAAACAATCTGTCCAATGGATCCAGGCGACAGTATACATCTTTTCTAGTGGATCTGGGTTTCACATTCGATGGTTTGTAGGGCACTTAACAGAACAAGTTTATCCTTATCATAAACAGCCAGTTCAACATGTATCTCTTTTTCTCTTTACCCAACGGAACCACTGCAAGATATTACTTCAGAGGATGATAATAATGAATGTAAATGAAGTATAATTTTGCAGTCTCAAGTCGAACCATTTCTGAGATGTTAATTGAAACCAAAACCCCAAAGAACATAATATTATCCACGATCTAGTATTCAAATCCATATAAAAGTATCTGCATTTACTAGGATTTAAACCTAAGAACTCTTGACTGAAATCAGCTGATTTACGATGAAAAGTTCACCACTAGATCAACCCAGTGGTGATGGTTGACAACTACACCCAGGAACTGGTACATTTCACTTGGAGTTCTGCAACTAGTGGAATACAAATCAACAATTTTACAAGTATGTTTTGTTTACAGACAAGGGAAATTTCATTTGAGAAGGAATCAATAACTTATGCAATGCGCATACATGGTAGAAGTAATTCTTCATGAAATGGTGGAAGGCAGTTTTCAACACCGATTTAGCATCAATGTATGGTGTGACCTTCTTCATAATACTGTTTGGAACATTCATATTACCTGGCCACTTAAATACTGAGGTCTACTTGCATATTCTTTAAGAACAATTGCCGCAGCTGCTTTAAGATGTTCTTCTACTGCTGAGATGCAAAGTATACTTTCAGTATGATGGTGCACCTCCCCACTTCTCTTATGTTGTTTCCACTCACTTACATCATTTCCCTGGGAAACTGATCAGGTTGTAGAGGTCCACATTCCTGAATACCATGATTGCCTGATCATTTCTAGATTTTTTTTGTCTTGGGATGTATGAAAAATGTTGTATACAAAACAAAAATACGTTCTTGTAAGGAAGAAGTTGTTCACATTCATTGTTCTTCATTACTTTATGAGTAGAATAGGTTGTGAAAGCCCCATGGGAAATTCATGATACACCTTGTATGTAATAAAAAAATAATTCCTATACAAATAAAATGTTTAAATGTACACTATTTATGAAATCCTTGAATGACTTTCTATTAGTAAATTCAAAAGTTGAGTCTATAACAGGTATTCTATCTATTCATTACTGAAATCACAAAGCCACTAAATAATATCAGACAAATAGCAAAGTTTCATTACACTCCAGAAAATTTAATTCACTTATGAGTTTTGGTTTGAAATGGCAAAAATATAACAGAACTATAACTAACTATATATACTCAACCATAGTAAAGTACTACTATGAAAGTAGTTTAACAGGTAGTAACTACCCTGGTTGCCTGGTAGTTTACCAGGAATAAACAAATATAATGCTTTATCACATTAAGAGAACCTTTGTTTTATAAAAGGAATACTAACACATTGATGTTTCACTTTATTAAATATTTTGCAATCTGTATTAAACACAAAATAAATATATACAGAAATGTATCACAATGATCTAATAATACAAAATAAAATAATTAACAGATTCATTCCCAACTCAATTTAAGACCAATATACTGTAAAAAAAAATCTTTACCGAATATTGTAAATAATATAAAAAGGCTGTAACAAAACATCATTTTAGGGGTAAATATTCATAAACATAAAATGTACTTTTTTTCACCAAACTTATATCACTTATGATGTAATCACACCACTCCTCCAAAATAATTGCTAACAAGTATCTATCATTGTTAATAATGCAGGCATAAAGTTCAAACTGATAGTATAATCAAGTAAATTACTTACAATTCACTGGATTTGAATCTGTAATTTTTTTCTGGAGGTGTGGCTTAAAAAAAAAAATTTAGAGATAAGTAAAGCTGTATTAAAACTAAAAGCCAAATTAGCTTATACACTCTTGTGAGACTGTATAATTTTAAACTACCATTAAAATGAATTTTGTGTTTTTATATAAAATCTTGTCGGTGAGAAAGATTAAAAAATAAAACAGCTGCCACTGTTAATAGTAAAATAATATGCTGGGTTATCGGTGGAAAGGTCACTGATAATCTTTTTAAAAGGGAACTGGACCCATTTCAGTAGTTGCTGAGAGCATCAACTATTTAACTGATATCAACAACAAAAAAGGCCAGAACTTGAATGGACAAATTTTAGCAATGGAAAATTAAAACAATTTTTTTATTTAAAAAAAAAAAAAAGAAAAAACAATGTTTTCTCTCATTTACTTTCTCTTATATTTTATTAAGATGATTGTTTACTCTTGGACAAAAAAGTTACCACTAAGAGGACTACATAATAATTTATCATAAAGTATTACAACTATAACCTTCTGAAACTGTAACAGTAGTATGCTTGATAATTAAGAAAAAGGAATAGATTAGTTAGCGCTAAATATAGCAAGAATTAATGAGGAAAATTGTTATGGTGAGCAAACATTTATTTAAGTTAGGGTATTGTAGAATAATTAATAAATTACCTAATAATGAAAACGCAATAATAATAAATAAGAATATAGAACAGAGGGAATTTGAATATATTAATATAAAAATACAAGGAACTATTTTAGTCAAAGCCACAATCTACAACCAGCCTCCATGGCGCGAGTGGTGGCATCTCGGCCTTTCATCCCATAGGTCCCAGGTTCGAATGTAGCGTGTGTGAAAATGCCATGCCTGACCAGGATTCGAACCCAGGACCTCCAGAAGAAAGGCTGAGACGCTGCCACTTGCGCCACGGAGGCTGGCTTATTCCACAGATTAGTATGAAATTGCTGCACTATTAATGAATATCTCATATACTAAAACTTAGTGTGGCAGTTTATAGGTAAAACTATGTGTGTACATAGAAGAAGATTAATAACATTTAAGAAAAATCTTGGTGGTATAAAAGGATACCATCTTGACTGAAATTACTCTTAGAAGGTAAACTAAAGAGTTAGGCTATTTAAATAACATTAATATATTTGGAAAGCATTTGAAATTTTAAAGAAAGTTGGATTATTACTGAGAAAGGAAACTAAGTTACATCTTTTACAAGAATCAGGTATATATGATAGTAGTAGTTGAAGCAAGGTAATTTCTTCCTTGAAAAAGAATTAGTGGATTTAAATATTCTCTATAAATTTCCAACTTAGTAGAAGGAACTGAAGGACAATTTGTAAGTGGAAGCAGTAATATAAGGATAGAAAATAAGGAAAATCATTGATTTTCAATATTTTATGAGATTGCTGGTGGAAACTAAAAATTAATTAGTAAAATAGTCTATGATACAGAACTATTATAAACAAACCAGTTTGAAAATAAATAAGAGAAAAATGTAGGTAATAAAATATGAATTCTAAGGTATACAAATATGGACAAAAAAACAACAAACAATACGGGCAAGAAAGAGGAAAAATAAAGATTTCTGAAAGGGTGGTATTTAGGATATTGCTAAATAGGTGGAATATAATGAAGTTTGAAAGAAGCAGAAGTTGGTACTTTTTTCAAATTGTACTCATCTCATATCATAAGTTTTGACATAAAAAAAAAATAAGTTAAATAATGTTAAAAAAAAAAAAAAATAATTGGACAGATTAGCAACAATGTATAATTGCCACTTAATCTAACACAATAAGAAATGTGAAACAATATCTTACACACAGATGTACTAGGTTGGATAACTAGCAGCAGTATCAAGATTTATAACTTCATATTTCTTAAAGGTTTAAATTAAGTAATTCCATGAGAAAAACCCTACATTAAATGTGCTTCAGAAGATTTAACTGAATAAACCTGTAGATGTTATATGAAATAACAGAGAAGATAGCTGTTGGCCATTTCTACATAAATGCAATAGGCCTTTGCTTCATTCACTCTGGCTAACAAAATATAATTTCTTATGCGATAACTAGCAAAAGAAATGTGGTCACTTCAAGTTTTTAAGAATGCTGGGTTGCTACAGGCCTATTTTTTATTTTTATTTTATTTGAAAAGTAAATAAAGGCAGCATACAGTTCCATATGGTATACACAGTAGTATACCTTAACAGTAGTAAAAATTTGAAATCACAGGTCTATGAATATCTAATAATTGATTCCAAGTTCAAAGAATATGAAAAAGTAGGGATGTGTAATAGTTAAAATTAACAATTATTTCAAAGAATGCTATTCAAGTGAAGTACAAGTTTGATAAAAACTGAATGTAATGATTTGACATTTCATATAATGAATAATAAAAACATAATTCAGAAAAAATTTTACAAGTAAAATATACTTTTAAGAATATTAACAAATAAAACATAACTTGAATATACCAGAAAAATATGCAAATATATTTGTATACTTAAAAATATTCAAGAGGCATTCAAATGAAATGTAGAAAAGTGTTACACTACATAAATACAAAAGGCTATTGGTTGTTTTCTTTGTAAGATGGGATAAAAAAATATGTATATTACAGCTATCACAAGTTGTAAGCATAATTTGCTTATAAATACATACTACATACTCTGTACTCTATACATTCTACTACAAACAAATAACAAATTTTCTGCATATAGTTACCTGTTTTTGAGGGATAATGATCTGTGTAGAAAGTGCATCTTTGGTGTTAGGAATAGGATGGTCCATCAAACAGATGCAGCGAATAACACTACCAGTCTTCTTAACTCTGTCTTTCACATATGAAGGATCACAGTAGACTTGCTTACAGCGAGCAATCTCATCTCCTGACTTAATACCCACAGCTCTCCCATTTTCTATAACTATTTCATCTACAGGTTTATCAAGCATATAAGTTCCACCATATATAGCACTTAAACGTGCAAATCCCTGAGGTAACTCTCCTAAGCCATACATGGGATATAAATATGGTGACTTACCATATCGTGCAAGTGATTCACTATACAGCTTTATTCTGCTAACTGTCTGGGATGCAGGCTCTATTAAATAATTATCATCCCGATATAGGGCTAGTGCATGACCTGTAAAATCTTGGGTATTTTTATCTAATCCAAATTTGTCATACAGCTGTTGGGTTGTAGTGTTAATCGGATCCAAATCTTTCCAAGTTCTAGGATCTTTTTCATTAACATCTTGAACAAAAACCAAGAAACTTCTAAATCTTCTTTTTTCAAACATACCCATCAAATCTGAGGCTAAGGCCTCCTTTTGATCTACAGGTACTTTAGAAATCTTTCCACCTTTGTATACATAACTCCCTTCCACAGACTTGAATTCTAAATACCGTGTCACTCCCGTATGGATCAACAATTTGACTAGAAGACCATTTGCCATCAAAAACTTAGGAATAAGATCAACATTCCAGTCGCGTCCTCTTCCATAGGACTCATCGGGTGGAGGTACTCCGAAACGTGCAAAAAGTTCTTCTAGAGGTGTGATGGATGCCGATTCGCCACCATAATACTTATTTCGATCTACGTGCAATACCTTTTTACCAGATACAGAAAGCATCCCACTTAAAATGCATTCCTTCAAACCGGTACCGAGAACAATCGCATCATATTCTTCATCCATTTTAAAACAATTTTTCAAAAAAGCTTAAAAACTCACAAAATATATACAACACAACAGACAAACTTCCGTAGAACGCTAAACGTAGGTCAATTTTCTTTTAAGCAATACTGCAACACTGACAGTCAAAATTTCCCCGCAAGGAATTGAATCAATCAATGAAAATACGTTTGCGCATCAGAGCCGCCGAGATGTTACTGTGGCAACACTGCTTCAAGCTTTGACACTTCCTCATTAGATGACGTTGGCTGCTCCAACCTAAAAAGTTAAGATTGCATGTTTGGTCGGCGGTTCTATTGGTGGTGTGTCCGTTCTCTTTTGCTTGCGTGTTACAGAAGATGACGTTCGGCTGTATTCCGTTTTCTTAAATCTTTTTTTAACGTATTTTTTCGTACTTACTATTAAAATCATTAAGTAAAGTTTGTGTTGTGAAAAATGAGTTCCATACCTTGTTTGGTCTTAAAAGTTTTTCTTTGAAAATTATGGTAAGTCTTATCAGATAAGTATTGATACTATTTAAAAAAAAAACCTTTTGCTTAGTGAATGATTAGATATTGATGTAATTGTTTCTTTCGTAAATTATTAATAGAAATAAGCGTTAAAGTCTGTTATGTATTGTCAGATGAGCACATAAAGGATTGTATAGTTTTATGTTCGATTAAATTCGAGGTATTTTTTCACGTATGTTTCATGCATGCTTTGTAACCCCCCATTGTTTCCGACTTTATAATAGATTGTTTCTACAATTTCGATACAACTTCATAGAATATTTTAGTTGGCTATTATTACAAAGGTTATGTTTCGATTTACTTCACTTTGATTGTGAAAGGTATTTTGTTGTTCAAACTCACGGTTCACAGTGTGATATTATTTATTTATTTTTTATGTTTTCCAATTCAAAAAAAATGTTTATGCCGTTTATCGGCAATCAAACATAAACAATTAACGAATTTTTAGTAGTAAAAATATTTATGAATATTATGAAATGAATTTTAACAATTTTATCATAAAATTATGATAACCATATAATATTTGAAAGCAAAGATCGCTGTATCAGAAACAGGTTTTACGGGCCTAAATGTTTTGTAGGTACCATACATCAACAGTTAACGTTTGGTGTGTTTTTTTTTTAGTTTATTCTAATTTAAATTTGTTAAAGTGTGGGTGTATGTATCAGGTCAGAACAAACCATGTATTATGTAGATTGTGTTAGTAATCTATAGGTGTTGTAACAAAAGTTACTGTCATGACATTTGTCTGAAAAGATTAGTGATAAAAATGTAGTGTGTAAAAATCTTCATGAGTAGTCATGAAATTTAAAATTAATGAATTAAAAAAGAAGTGTTTGTAGTTATATTAATAATACAGGAAAATAAAACTTTTACAAAATAACAGTGGTAGCTGTGTGAAGTTTGTATTGTAAATAAAATGAATAATAAAGATTATGAATATGTATTAAAAAATCATGTAATTTAGTTTTGAAATTAATTAGTTGAAGGATGTTCTAGATGTTTACATGATTTATTTAAATCTAGTGTAAGATGTTTTCTTATAGTCAAAATTTTAATCAGTGTAATAGGAAATAAGATATTTATGTGTTCTGATTTTGTACAAATGGAATTGTAGCTTAATTTAGAGCTCATAGTGGTTAGTCTAGCCTACCAGTCAGGTCTAGTGGTTAACTCATCATCACAAATCAACTGATTTCAAAGATTAGAGTTCTAAGGTTTAAATTTTAGCAAAGTGAGTTACTTTTATACGGATTTGAATACTAGATCGTGGATATCGATGTTCTTTGGTGGTTGTGTTTCAAATAATCACACAGCTCACGAATGGTCAACCTCAGACTGTATAAGACTACACTTCATTTACATTCATACATAGGCCCTCATTCATCCTCTTAAGTAACACCTTATTGTGGTTGCAAAGGCTAAACAAAAAGAGAGAGAGAGCCCATAGTGTTTGTATTTTAGTAATTGATAATCTATATGTATTCATAAAAACATACTTTACAGATATATAAAAATACTCTACTATACCTGTAAACAGTTCTTTTATTATTCATGAGTTTTATTTTAATAATCTGGTTTCACTAATGAACTTAAATTGCATAATGTATAGTTTTGTACAGTGCATTTAATCCTCTCTCTACTTTGAAGAACTAAAAAGAAATTTTTTTTTTTGAAGTCTATAGGTGATTGATTTATGTTATAGATAATATAGTTAAGCTCACAGTTGTTAAGTAGATGTTGGAATTATAATTGACCGTAGTGGTAGAATTGAATCCCTGGGCCAACTTGATCTCATATCGGATGTACTATTCAGTATCTAGCTTTATGTTCATAACTGCTTAGTCTTATGCCTTCTCTTATAAATTTATTCAGTGTTAGTTTCTTACCCACCCCAAAAAGAATCTACTTGACCATATTAAGAGTAATTTATTTGAAAAATTATTTTCAACCATTTAGTTACAACAGTTGATAAAGTCTACTATGGTTTTGTTTTTTCTAGAGTGGATTAAACTATTAAATAGATATATATATATAACCTCAAAGCAATTAAAATTGATTTAAACTATTACAGCACTTGTTGAAGTGTTTAGGAAAATTTCTGTCTAATATCACTATGAGTAGAAAATCATATCTTATCAACTTGATTTGATGAGAAACTGCCAGTAATAGAATGTTAAATTGAACATACTAGTCTGGAAGACCCCTCCCCTAGATTTTCTTGAGAAAATGAATAGAGAAATTTATAAATTGTGTAATAAAATCTTGTGAACCTCCTGTAAATAATTTAATGAACTGTATGTTCTGTATTTATAAAGTTTCATGACTTTAAAATAATATAGCATATTTTGAGGATATTGTTCTGAAGATTTTATGGTGTTTTATTTTGTGTAGTAATATTTAAATCTTAAAGTTCTTTGCCAGAGGCTTTCTTATGTTTAATTTAGACACAGTAAAAGTAATAGTGGGGTTTCCAAGATTCATTGTTTTGGATAAAGCACGAAATATATGTCAAAACAAAACTGTATGTTTTTAATATGTAAGCATGTTTTAATATCAACACATCCACGGTGCGTTAAGGCGGTGATTCCCAACCATTGTGTCATTCAGTCCCTTGGGATGTGTTAAATTTGTCAAGTGATTTTACCACGAAGACAAAATTTGTAGACATTTCTGTACAGTCCTTTATGATTTATACATGATGACAGTAACCCACAATCACAAAGAAGGCTATAAAAATTTTGCTGCAGTTTTCAGTCATTCTTGTACAAATCAGCATCTTCTACAATGAAAATAATGAAGTATAAACAGAGGCATAGACTGGTACATCTTGGTAATTATCAATAATAATATTATGAAATTTTTTAATTTTTATTAAACTTTGCTTTTATAGTTGCTTTGTGAAAATTTATTTTAAAATGTTTTTACTTACTACTTTGTCTTGTACTGTTAACCATACTTAGTTGTTTTTAATTTTTAGAATAAATTCTTTTTTTTTTTTTTTTTTATGAAAAATTAATTTAAGACAGTAGCCTTCAACCAGAAGAAATAATGAGGTATAAAATGGAATTGAAGATATTTTACAGTTTAAGTGTTGAAAATTTAGTTTTTTTATTGTAGTTAGATGTAAAATCTTGAATTTTTAAAAATAAATGTATAAGTAAATATGGTTTTATGTATTTTAATGTTCTGAAACAGCAATTTATGATGTACTGGAAGGTTTAATCTTTTTGTTGTTTCTATGATAGAACTGCATTTTATTACAACTTTGTGTTTCTGTATACAATGAAGATATTAAATTTATTTAAACATCGATTGTATTTTGTTTTCGTATAATTCATTTTTTGAGTGTATGCCAGTTTATATGTTTTATCTAGGTTCTTTTTCATTATTCCTCCTCCCCCCCCCCATTGAAATAATTTTTTTTCTCCACAAACTGGTATAAATATACTCGAAAAGTAATTATGTACTAAAATTAAGCAGAAAAA
>JAAAKQ030313168.1:0-26716 GCA_010016005.3 Zanna intricata
CGCATATCTTGGGAACCAATTGAGCAATATGAAATTTATTTATACCAAAATCCTCCATTTTTAACATAGAATTGTTCAGAGTAATCAGGTTTTCACTATAGCAATAAGTTTAAGAGCTAAAGGTATGGTCTTAAACTTTTTTCTGACACTATATATATATATATATATAAACAAACAATTTGTTAGTTCTTGCATCATATGAGAACCAACTGACGATTGCTTTCAAATTTGTATGGTACATTCGTGTTATCATAGGAAGAGTTTTAGCCATAGACTGAGACCCTAGCTCCCCTTGGGGATGTAATTGTGAATTAAAGATATTTAGTAAAGAAAAGAAAGATTAATTCTTTGAGCCCCAGGGTGTACCTTGGTCCGGGTCAGACAAGCAAAGCAAGCCCTGAACAAGTTAGCTAATACACATATATATTTTTTTTTTTATTCACAGACTGCTTTACTGTACTATATAAAATATAAATTGAGGAATGGAGAAAAACTAAATTGGTGTAAATCTGTCTGTAGTTCTCGTCTATTTTAGTGAGGAGAACTGGACCATTGACGTTTACCTCACTTTATACCTTTTCAATAGAAATGGATTCCAGGAATGAACATAATGCATTCATCATAGAGACATATTTATTTTAATTTGTGCAATTTTGTAGTCAAAACTCAGCAGTTGTTTCTTACAAAGTTAGGGGTTTGTAGGCACAGATAGTGTTCAATAGTTTTAGAGAAACGAATTCATTTTTAAAAAGGATATACCCCCTAGGCCGTCCATATACCAATTGTACTCTCTAAAATATCAAAACTGTGTTAGTCAGTAATCAGGTGCACACACAATTATGTTGAGCATGTCAGATCAAAGTGTACATAAGATAGATATGAATCTTTATTTTCATCTATATAAATTTCAAGAATTAAGCAAATATGATAATTAAAACTGAGACTGTTGATTCAATTTTGAACTTTCTTACTAATGACACATTTTTCATATCATAAATCAAACACATTTCACCTTTCTGGAAACTTAATCAAAAAAAATTTCTAGTGCTTGGTAGCAGAAAATCCTCATGTAAGTTTCAGGAGAGGCCACACTGATTGTGATAACAATTTGCTGCACAGTGGCTAAATTTGGAGTGATAGATCCATATTTTTATAAAGAGTATTTTTACAAAGTCTAGCAGTTTTTATTACTTCAGTTTGTATGTGAAAATGCTGAACAGAAAATGCTACAACAGATGTTTTCAGAACGTGTCATTTCAAGAACTGATGACCTTTCATGGTTTGCTCGCTTTCCAGATCTTTCAGTATGTGATTACTTTCTATGGTGATATTTGAAGTCAAAGGAGTATGTCAGAAGGCCTTGAAGAACTGAAGTTAACAATGAAATACTTAACAACATGATAGTGAAGACAGTGGAAAATTTACAGGAATGGGTAGTTGTCACTTATCGGACATAAATTTTAAAACAAAATAAACTTAAGAATTTAAGTGGTATATTTAATAATGTCAAAAAATGGAATTATTTAACAGAAATATGGATCTATTAACAGAATTTTTTTTTAGATCTGTTATACTCATTTCAAAACCATCTTATTTTTTGCCGGTCCCTTTGAATGTATTATGATTTTTAATAGTAAATTAAAATTTTTATTAGTGATTATTACAAGAGAATTATGATGAATTCTAGAATCTGAATTGCTTATCTTTGTTAATAATGAAGATATTTTTAGAGGCTCTTTCTGAATTCTCTTTTTAATATAAGACATTCTTATACTTTCACTTATGGATTGAAAAACTAAGAACTGGGAAGGCACATTTAAAAGAAAAAACCAATGTACTAAGTGTATCACAAGGTCTTCCCAGGTTTCAAAACCTGTTCTACTCATGAAAATAAAGTTCATATCTGTTCTGAAACACTTCTTTTGCAAGTTACAGCTAGTGAAAGATGATTTCGCTCGGATTTCAGCTACTCCGGAGAAATGAGGTTGTACTAAAAGTTTTAGGGCAGAAAAATTAATGGTTTCTTAGGGTTTTTGACATGAAAAATCGAATAAAATAAGCCCCGAACCTTATTTCCTGTAGTTATTGAGAGTAGGATAAAAACCAAATAAATTAGGTTTAAGACTGTACTTTTTTTGTATTTGACTTACAATGTCTTTGTTAAATAGGTAATAAACACATGAAACATTTAAACAAAACTTGTAGTGAATTTAATTCTCAACAAAATGATGTAAGATAAATGGAATGAAACAAAGAAAAAACTGAATTTTATTTAGAAATTGTTCATTATTTTACTATGTTTTATCAGAAAAGTACTTATTTAATTTGTTAATTGTTAACAAAAATCAAACTCTCTTTTTTTATGATATAAAAGTTTATAAAAAAAATTAATGAAAATTGAAATAAATTAAAATATTGTCAAATAATCATGTTGATCACCTGATGGTCTCTTACCATTATTGCAAAAAAAAAATGCTTACTTCATTGTTGTGTAATATTCCATTCAGAGTATTTCATTACTTAACTCTTTGTTTCTTATGAGAATTTATTGTGACAGATAGTTAATTAATTCTGTCTACTTGCCACTTTTGTTATTTATATATTTTTTATCTTTTTTTTAATTGTTTTTTGCTAAATTTTTTTCTGTGCTACCAGCTAACATTACTCTCACATGTCACTTAGTGAACGTGAGAGGATTGCCCTTTAATGATCAGGGGCTTTGTTGATAGAGTTAGGTAATATATTGAAGTTTATGAATTGTTCAATACGACATTTGATTATCATAACACTACTTCAATAAGTACAGTGTCAAAAACCATCAAACAATTTGAAGAAATAGGAAGCATTGGTGATAGGGGAAGACCAAGGAATCCTAAATCTGGCACAAGTAATAAGAAATCATTAGAGATTATGCAAGAATCTTCATCATCAGACTCTGAATAGCAGCAAGAGAACATAACCTTAGCAAAAGTTCAGTGTTCAAACAAATGAAAATTTCAAACCTTTTCAAAATTCATCGAATGCAAGAAGTTATTGAAGATGAAGATGCCTTGAAGAACTGAAGTTAGCTGTTAACAATGAAATGCAGAACAACATGATAGTAAAGACAGTGGAAATCTTACAGGAACGGTAGTCGTCACTTATCTGACATAATTTTTAAAACAAAATAAACTTAATTTAAGTGGTGTATTTAATAATGTCAAAAAATGGGGTTTTAAATCTATTAACAGAAATTTTTTTTTTCATATTTCGGATCTGTTATACTCATTTCAAAACCATCTGATTTTTTGCCGGTCCCTTTGTATGTATTATTTTTAATAGAAAATTAACATTTTTATTGGTGATTATTACAAGAGAATTATGATGAATTCTAGAATCTGAATTGCTTATCTTTGTTAAAAATGAAGATATTTTTAGAGGCTCTTTCTGAATTCTCTTTTTAATATAAGACATTCTTATACTTTCATTTACGGATTGGAAAACTAAGAACTGGGAAGGCAAATTAAAAAGAAAAAAAACATATGTATTAAGTATATCACAAGGTGTTCCCGGGTTTCAAAACCTGTTCTACTCATGAAAATAAAGTTCATATCTGTCCTGAAACACTTCTCTTGCAAGTTACAGCTAGTGAAAGATGATTTCAGCTACTCCAGAGAAATATGAAGTTGTACTAAAATTTTTAGGGCATATAATATTTCATGTACTAAATAGTGAAATTATATTATGAAACTATTTGATCTGAAGTTGTTGAAATATTTATGATACAATCAATTTATTGTTGATTTTTAGAATTATAATTACACTGTGTAAAAAAAGTAAACAAAGAAAATACCTGTGGCAATAGAAAAGTAAAAGAATAAAAGATTAAGCAGTTAGTCCCCATCAATCTTTCCTTGTAGGTTGGCTTAATTGAAGCATGATGCTTGTTCTAATGTGAATAATGAAGGATTCAACATGAATACCCCCCTCAACCTCTCCAAACTACAAACATAGGCCTTCATTTAGTAGCTTTATTCAGACTGTGATTATTATTGCAAGTTTGTAAAATGTATTTATTAAAATGTTTGCAAACTGATCTGAACAGTGTAGTGTTAGAAAAGGAAATTGAGCTGAACACCAAAACTTGAGTTATACGCAACAGACAAAGCTGGTCAGTATTATTATTATTATTTGAAGCAGAAAAAAACTAAGCAAAGAATTCAATGTGAATATACTGCACATAAACCTAAGGATCTTCTTAAAGGTGGAGTGTAATTGCACTGCCTCTGTTTTATCTGTTTAGCCTCCGGAATTACCGTTAAGGTATTACTTCAAGGATGATGTGAATGAAGTGTAGGTAATTGCACTGCCTGAGTCAATAAAAGGGCACCCACTTAGGGAAAATGTGATTAAGCTTGTAAAAAGCTTTTACCAAAGTAATGAATACTCTTTAGCATATGCCATCCCATATGCTAAAGAGCATTTCAAAAATTAATACATGCAAAAAGTGCTGCTGTTAGGAAATTCAAATGAGCTGTATTCTGCTTTCAAGTTTGAACACCCAGGTCTTAAAATTGGGACTGTCCAAGTTCTGCATTCTCTGATAAAAATGATGTTCGTAGGTAATGATGGTACACATTTTGTTTGTGTCTTATGTTATTCATGAAAATCTTTCGCTACTGCTTTACACTTGTTCAATTGAAGAAAACTACAATGAACTTATTATTTTCAAGGAACAATAGAGACTATGTTATGGTACTGCTCAAACTGCCCTGTAAGTGACAATCTAAAATCTTTCATTATGGAGAAAGTCGAACACTGGGATCCTAATGATAAGGTGACATATTCTGCTTGGATATCTACTGACAGAACTCAACAAGTGCAGTTGACAAAGTTATCTGGAAATCTTAGTTGAAGGCCTAGAAAAAATAATACCTCGCTCTTTTATTACAAAATCTCAGCCCAGATATTTGTAAAAAAAGCAATCTGAAAATAGATGAAGCCATATTGATTTTAGTAAAAACGTTTGTTTTATTAAATGAAGCCCAAGGGTACCATTGGACAAGCAACAGCTGTTCTCTTAATCTAGTTGTAATCAACACACATCATGACAAAAATGAAGACCTAATATTTTCTAGTTTGTGTATATTGTCTGACGACTTAGAGCATGATATACCATTTGTTCATGAGACACAAGGTTGATGCTGAATACTTCAAAAAAAAGTTTTCCAGAGGTAAAAAGCACAACTTATTATAGTGATGGATGTGCAGCACAGTATAAAAATTTGTGCCTTCATGAAAAGGTCTTCGGATTAAAAGCTAAATGGTCTTTTTTTGCCACCAGCCATGGGGAAAAATAGTTTGGTTACTGCAGTGCCTTTTATCTTAAATCGCATTTTTAAATTTTAAGTGTTCCCAAAAAAATTATTAAATCCAGGTTTTAGCTTTTATATTTACTGCAGCAATATTTTTCTGAAAATTTTAGTGGAAAAGCCATTGTGATATGATGGACATTGACAAAGTTATGAGTTTTTTTACTAAATTAATGTCATAATCACTAAAAGCCTCAGGAACAATAATAATGTATTTTTTTTTTACAAATTTAAAAAATTAATAACTTAAAAAGTATTTAAGATATCAAAATAAAATTTTACATGGTTAATAAGGGTGGCAAATAGAATAAATAAAAAAAATGTTTTCATGGCATTGAGACTGAGTTTCATTTTAATTTTTAGCCGGATGATTTAAAACTAACACTAACCCTGTTGATATTGAACTACTATTAATCCACACAGTATTGTAAGGCACATATTCAGTATCTAGTCAAAGTAATTGTAAGAATAGATATTGTTGGCGGATAATTGATACAGCCTATATTTATGATGGAAATTTAAACACATTGAAATATGAGGCTTTGCTTCTGAACTCCTCTAATGTTTCAAACATTTTAACTGATGTCTGTATTTTCATTAAATCCTGATAATAATAAAGAGATTAATTTAATGCACCAAGGTATTTTGTGCATTAAAAAGTTTGAATTCTAAGCAATGAGCAAATAAACTTAACTTTGGTTTACTAACATGCAATAAAATTGAACCAGATTGTAAATTTCACCCAAAAGGTTTTATGGTTTTCACATTTAAAAAGTAAAATTCTCTAAAATCTAGTTGTTGAATTTGATTTATTTTCTGTAATTGTAGTGTGGTAAGATTATAAATACAAATTATTTGTGACTTTCATAAGCAGAGCTATGAAGAATTCTAGTCAGAAGCAAGTTCTTTATTAATGAAGAAATGTTAGAGGCTCTCTCTTAGTTTTGTATTAAATATTCTTATTTATTTGGTTATAAAATATTTTTTGAGTTTCAGCTCTCATTTGATAATACATTGTTATTGTATCATTAAGTGAATAATAATTATTACTGTTCATGATGTGTTGATTTTGTTTAACCTTTGAACCAGCGATTGGTGTTATCGCTTGTTAGTGGTATAGCTTGCCATATAAGTGACCAGTCATTTGTATTTCTATTTGAAATCTGTTATAAAATTATCCAACCACAGGCTCTTCCTTAATCTCAGATCAGAGTCCTTACAACACTTAAAATTTCCTTTGTCAATACCTAAAGTAGATACATACCTATCACCAAATTTAGGACTACCTTGTACCATTAACATATTATTAATACATCATACAAACTTGTTTTTAGAGTGTTAATTAAATTTATTAAACATTTATGGTTCAAAATACATTAAAAGCAATTTTAAGTAATATAAATAATTTATTATGAAATAAGTCAAAAATACTGAAATACAAAAAATATTTAACCTGAAACAAAGGATTAATTTAGAATTGACTGGATAGATTGAATGGTGTGCTATTTTAGAAACTGTGATATCTTCAGCAAGTTTTAAAAATTTGATTTATCTGATGTATCTCTGGTTTGAAATATTAACTGATGGGAAGACCTTCTGCATCATACTGACAAACTTAATTTAAAACAAAGATTTGTAAGATGTACCGAATTTTCTTTTAAAACAAGACTGATTTATGAAAAAAAGATATTTTGACAGTTTTTAATTCTTTTTTTTTCTTTTTTTTTTTTTTCTAGCTACACTCCAAATTGGTAATGTAATTCCAGTAGGTCAAATGCCTGAAGGTACAATTATTTGCAATCTAGAAGAGAAAACTGGTGACCGTGGTAAATTAGCTCGTGCATCTGGTAACTATGCAACTGTTATAGCGCATAATCCTGATGCTAAAAGGACAAGAGTTAAGTTGCCATCCGGTGCGAAAAAAGTCATTCCATCAAACAACCGTGCCATGGTTGGTAAGTAATTTTTTTAATATGTACCTTTAAAAAAATAATTTTTCTTTACTCTAAATAAATTTATTTAATGTTTGTGTATCATATTACCATAACTCACAGACTTTTGTTTAGTTTTTGGAACTTTTTAAATGTTAGATATAGAATTATGAGATTACAGCTATTTATAGAATCCATCTCATTTATTGCTGGCCTCCGTGGCGTAGTGGCAGCATCTTGGCCTTTCATCCGGAGGTCCCGGGTTCGAATCCCGGTCAGGCATAGCATTTTTCACACACGCTACAATTTCATCCCATCCTCTGAAGATATACCTTAACAGTGGTTCTGGAGGTTAAACAAAAAAAAAAAATTCATTTATTTTAGTATACTTTTTTTTAAACCTATTTGAAAAGAGTTTTTGTTTACTATCAGCCACCTGGGGAAGCTGACAAATAGAAAAAAAGAGAAATTTAATTAGTCATATTGATAATACAGTTTATCAAAGCAAGTATCTGGGATTTGTATTATTTTGGTTATAATAATTCATTTAATCTGTTAAAATTTATTTTGGGTGTGTTCACTGTACACCTTTAATTATCATTATATCGAACTTTCTCTGAAAGTTAATGATATTTATAATCTTTAATGAGGAAAGTGACACATGTCAAGCTTAAATGGAGTTACTATCCAAGCATGTTTTGTTTATGTAACTAATCGTAAGAAAACTAAAATAATCCCTTGAAACAACCTGTATAGAAAATAGATGCTGTACTTTTTTCTCAATGTTTTGTTATTCATTACGAGCAGTTTTGCATTTTTATGATTTAATTGTAATTTCTTTCTTCTTTTTTTTATAATTCTATTTTCTTTTTTTTCTTCTATCTTTTTTTTAAAGCATTTGATATGCTTTATCCCTCCCCCTTTTTTTATTTGTTCTTAATATGCATAAATAAGTTGTTATGATTAATTCTCATCTTATCTTTACCTTCATTTATAGCTACATTTCCTAAACCTATGTCTCATTTTAGATAAAATACTAAATGCAGAGGCCTGCCTACGGCACATCCTTCAGGCAGGTGACATCTCAGATTGGTATTATTAGGTTTTCAAAATTGATTATTTTGTGTGTAAAAAAAGTTTTTTTTTTCAATGATGAAAATTGATATAATGAAAGTTAAATTAGAATTTAACTCTAGAAATTGATACTAACAAATCAGGTTTTTCTGCTAGTGATTGGTACATAGCGGTGTCTACTTTTTGGTTATAGTTCTTTATTTTATGAAGAAAAACAATCGAGTAAAACATATATTATTAATATACACTTTTCAGCATATATATCGATATATAAAGTGACCACTACAAGTCATGTTTGAATCAGGATTTTCCGCTAATGATCGGTACTTTCCAGTGCTAAACTAAACGGCATTGATACACAGACACACAGACCCGTTTACAAATGCCCTTTAGTAAGGTAGGATTTAGCACTGGTTCTGTACAATTGGAGAAATTGCACATTGAACATTTGAAATAAATTCAAGCATTTATTTGGAAACCAATAAAATTGTATAAAAGAATGTATTAAGAGGCCAGATCAATGCATGACAATTTAGTAAATAATTTTTTTTATAGTGCATATAATTGTTAATTTAGTATCATCAGGTTGTTTATTAGGATACCTGTAGCTTGTTATATGTGTGAATTGTTAGGAAAAGTTATACTTTTAATCTATATCAAAAGAAATTTCAGCATTGAATATAACCATTCTTTTCTGCAAAGGAATGAAATTGGTACCACTCTGTTGTATTCCTGAAGAAGTAAGGGATAAATAACTTAATGGACTATATATGGTGTATGTATTGAAATTCAATTTGCTTATTTAGTTACGTTCTTGAATTTTAAAAATTTAATGTCTTGAATAAATGGAACTTTCATTATGATTCTAACTAAAGGTTCTTTAAAGTTTAATATTATCATGCCACTTGCACTGATTTTTTCTTAACTTCGCTGTCTTATTGTTGGTAGTAGAAGTAAAAATCAGTGCGATATAAAATTGAAGGATTCGCTGACATCAATTAGGAACATTTGTTCCAATAGTTGGAGTTTGATAGTAGGCCTTCAGACATTAATAGATTTTAGTCCTGACTTTTTTATTGTACGTCATCATTATAATTTGTTTATGTAGAGTATATTTTTAATTAGAAGATTCACATCTTTATTTTATTAATATTTTTAATAGGATATATATGTATGTCTGTAATATTACTTAGGTATATCTAGAACTGAATCTTTTTTCTTAATTTTCAGCACTGAATAAAATACTTTTGCCATGTTAAGGTATGCAGTTAACCAGAAAAAAGTTCCCATACCAGCATTAGGCTAAATTGTTCATTAGGCTAATTGAACAGCATTACTTCATTAATTTCTTGTATTTTTGTGCAAGTTATTCTTTAATGCTTTATGTTAGGAACTTGTAATATTAATGAAAATTTAAGTCAAATGGTTTGACTCCAGCTGGTATAAAGTCTATTCTAAGGAGGTGTTGGTTGTAGTTAATTAAGCCATTAATAAGGAAGCTATTCCCATCTAGTCAGTAGTGTTTCATTGAACACAATCTTAGCTGAACTAACAATTTTTATCAGTACTCTTGAGGTGTACTATTATGAATGGTTATTAGTTCTGGTATTCATTGTCTTAATAGATCACATTGTTCTCGTATCTTTGTTTTTCAATCAGCAAATATTTTTAATTATCGTACTGAGAATGTTTGGATTTTATTACATTTTCTACACACAAAAAAACTTCATCCATAAAAAAAAAAACAATGTATACCATCTTTTTTGTAGTAACTGTTGAAATGTTTTTCTTCTTTGGAACTTCACTTACACAGTACAAAATTACAATATTTTATTTAGGGAGTTTTTTTTTTTAATTCAGCTGTTTTAACCCATATGATGGGTTAAACGACACCGATAATGATGTATACTATCATCCTGCAAAGCCGATTTCAAAGTCGAGAGTTGAAATCCTGTTAACAGCAGTTACTTTCATATGGATTTGAGAGTAATAGTTGATGGATATCGGTGTTTTTTGGTGGTTGAGTTTCAATTAACCACACATCTCATGATTGATCAACCTGAAACTGAACAAGACTACACTTCATTCATACATGTAATTAATTCATACATATCATCCTCTAAACAATATAAACCACCAACCATCCATTTACCATCAGGTTTGCAAAATAAAATAGTTTTTTACAATTATTACTCCAATTCCAATTAAGAAAAAATTTTACCACTTACTACACCTAGGCCTAGATGCCAACCTTGTAAACAACGGGCTAATGACAATCCATCCAGTGATTTGGAGGATGGGCCAGGGTGGACAAATGTAGATGAAAATGATTTAGATTATCAGCATAATTTTAATTTTCTTGAATTGCTAGGAATTTTAAACATTGGCCACCCCATAATTCAAAAACAGTTGAATATTTTAAGTTATTTTTTACAATTGGCTTGATAGAAATGTTTGTATCACAAATAAAAAATTATACTGAAAAATTATTTGCTATATATGCCCAAGATCTTAAAGATCACAAAAGTTTTAAAAAATGGAAACCTGTATCACTTGTTAAAATACAACCTTTTATTATTATTTGATGACTTGGGAATTATTAAAAATCCCACCATCTACAGAGATTGGTGAAGTTATTCTAGCCACTATATTCCATGATTTCGAAGAATGTTCATTAGAGAAAGATATCAAGCTATATTTCAATTCCTTCTTACAGTAGAAATAACCACTTTACCTAATTCCCGTTATAAGAATTATGATATTTACATCCATTTGCAACCATTAATCGAACATATGAATAGGCTTCCAAAATTTTACTGTATACCTGGCCAATATACATCAGTTGATGAAGGCATAATTAGCGCTGAAGCACACGCACAACTCTTACAGTACATGTCAAAAAAGCATTACAGATGGGGTGTAAAGCTGTAGATGATCTGTGACGCACTACTGCTCAAATTTTTTTTGTGTACCAAGGTGCAAAAGGAAATGATTAAAAAGAAATGGAGAAAAAAGGATTAACCTATACATTAGTGGTTAAATTTTTACAAATGGGAGGGTATCTAAACGAAGGATATCGTACATTCATAGATAATCTCTTTAGATCCATTAAGTTGCAAAATATTCATATTGTCAAGAGTAAATTTCTTACTGGTACATTACATAGAAAAAAAGAAGTCATTCTGCCAGAGAAAAATTTGAAGTAAGGAAAAATTATATCTCAAAAAAAAAGCATACTAATGCACTGTTACAGAAAATAAGAATCACAGAAATCTCAAGTATTTTTATTATCAACTAATTAAAAGGCGGGTGATGAAATGAAAACAAAAAAGAGGTGATAAAGAAATAATAATTCTTCACTTGATGGGTTAGGCAGATTTGCCTGTTCCAAAAACCATTGTCTCCTTGGGCAACCTAAATACCTGCGGTCAGGCGGGTGATGAAATGAAAACAAAAAAGAGGTGATAAAGAAATAATAATTCTTCACTTGATGGGTTAGGCAGATTTGCCTGTTCCAAAAACCATTGTCTCCTTGGGCAACCTAAATACCTGCGGTCGCTGTAATCATGAGCTTAGCGGTCCACATGTTCATTTTCCATCTGTTCTAGATGACTGCAATTCCTCTTGTATGCCTTCATTTTATCTATCAGGTTAAATATACTTAACTCACTTTTTATTCTGTAATTCAATGTATTCATCCCTTGACTGCTCTTAGAAACTTCATATCGGCTGCTGCTACTTGTCTCACTTCTGTACAACACCACTGGTATCGCCATAGTTTTATAAAACTTAACCTAGTATCTCTCCTCATTCTGTCTTTCAACAGTCTCTGAATTGTCCCACAGATAGTTCTAAACTTATTCCACTTATTTGTCACAGCGGTATTTCTAGGAGAGATACTTGTTATTCTAAGTAGTTAAAAGTGCAATACTTGTTCTAGGATATCACCATTACATCTCAATTTTTGACGTTGTTGGATATTTGCCATACAAAGCCATTAGCACAGAAGGATCTTTTGTCTTCTTAGCAGAAATCTTCAAATTGTATTTGTTCCAGATGTTTTGCAGTTTGAAAATCCCTTTTTGCAGCATGTCCTCAGTTTCTTCAATTACGGCGACATCATCTGCTTAAACTATGATATTAAGTCTTATATAAGGACTGAGTTTCATCCCTTAGTTAATACCTTGCTGCCATCTGAATGACATTGTCTACATAAATGTCAAAAAGTGTTTGATAGACCCTGTCTCATGCCCTTATTTGTTTCGACATATTCCTATCTTTGTCTGCCTGTGCTGATAACCATAGTGATGCATCTGTACAGACTCTTGATAGCTCAAACAAAATGTAAAGGAAATTCCTTCTTCAATCAATATAGTTCATAATTTCCCCCTAGGCTGTCAAGTGCTTATTCAAAATTAAAAAAAACTATATGTGTTTTCAGGTTAAAATCATTTTTTTTCTCAATCAGCTTTTCTAATGTAAAGATTATTGCATCCAATGTTGTACGGCCTTTTCTGAATCCCATTTGTTCTTCTATTACATATTCGGCCTATTATTGAGAATCCTGGCATATATCTTGCATGCCTCAATTTTCACATTTCTCTGTCACCTTTTTTAAATATTGTATCGCCTTTGCTTTCAACCAGCTTGACAGGATCTTTGCTTACTTCCAACACATTTTAAACAGATGCAGCATTCTCAAATATAGCAGAGTATCTCTGTACTTCCGGTATTCAACATTCACGCCATCCATGCCTACAGGCAGGAATTAAAGAATAGGAAAGCTACAGCTTTTCTATTCTTTAATTCAGTTTAATGCTTCAGTCACTTCCTTAGTTGTGATGTCCTCCAGGCCCCAAGTGTTCACATCAGACCAATCTTCCACTAGTGTCACTTCATCATACCATAGTTTCTTATAGTATTCCCCCAAACTTCAGCATTGATGATAATTCAACTTAACAGAATCCTGTTGGTTATGGCACAAATTTTTCAGCGCTTTGTATGAAAAACAGTCTTGTCAGCCATGAATATCATCCTCCGTGTCAGCAGTAAATGTTTCCCAGGAGTCATGATGGTTTTTCTTTATTAAGCCCTTTGCAAAATTCGTTTTTACTCTATATAATTCTATTTCCTTCCACGGGTCTGTTGATGTATTTTCTGTATCCCTCATTCTTTCACAGCTTTTTTCTATTTTTTTTGGTCCATATCTTGAACCTTTCTTCTTTCTGAGAACTTCAAACGAAACTGTACTGTCTCAAGCCACAGCTATATCTTCTATTTTATAGGTTTTATATATATATATATATATGTATGTAGGATATGTATCTTCTGAATCCAGTTTTGTCTTCCTATGCTCTAGATCCTCCATCATCCTTTGCTGGAATAGGTGTCTTAACAATCTCTTACTGTAATAGATATATCCTATACACCTGGTCTCATAGGAGAAGACACCCTCCATAAGTGACATTTCCCTCGGTGTACTACCAACATAAACTCCAAACAAGACTGGACGACCAAGACAGCCAAGTCTCAAACAAGACTGAATGACCTTCTAAGAATGAAGGAACGGAACTCTCCCTACCCGAAAGATAAAAATGAGTTGAGAAACAAAAGTGAGATTCAGAAACCTGCAAGTAAGTTGCAGGTTATGCAGTTATTTCAGTCAACAGAATGTGCTGCTCAACGAGAGCAGTCATGAAATGGGGTCACTCTCTAAGAGTTTTCCACAGGGCAGTGTGTTGGATCCCTTATCCCTTGTGGATGATGGAGTTTGATTCACTTATGCGGCAGTGCATTGATCGGGTTTTTGAGTCAAACTTTGACTTTGGCGAAGAGGAAGTGGTCAACAATCTTAGTTGACCACTTCCTCTTCGCCTTATTTGATCTGCATATGCTTATTTGGAAGAGATATTCAATGCATCTCCACCATATTTGCAGCTATCCTTTATACAGGAACATACCCTTTCAGTCATTGGGACAGGCCATGTCAGGATTAAGGCCCCCATCCCAGTGTCTTGCACAAAGTTAAGCCCAGCCTGTACTCTATTCTCAGCTGAACCCTCACAAGAGCTGGCAGGGCATGCTTAAAGTAATAATCAATGGTAGATGACAAGTAATAGTAAACCACAAATGATAAGACATTATAATCAATTCAAGGGGGGGGGGGTGTTTATTTATCGGACCAGATGCTCTATGTTTAAAGTTTAAACCCTACTAAAGGTAGCCGGTTACTTTTGTACAGATTTGAATAATAGATCGTATATACTGGTGTTCTTTGGTGGTTGGATTTCAATCCAACTTTCTCAGCAGTTGTCTACTTCAGATTATACTTCATTCACATTCATAAATATCATCCTCTGAAGTAATACCTTATGGAGGCTAAACAGAAAAAAAAAAGAGTAAGATGTTCTGTTTGTTTTAGATGACAGGAAAACAATAAAATATTGGGTAAAAGTTACATTTAATATTTTTGGCCATTTAATTCTTAAAACACAAACTTTCATACAGATGAATTTTTACCGTAGCGATAGTAGATTTATCCACAGAATGATTATACCATTAAATGAAGCTGGTGGAAAAATGAAAAAGTAGACATACATGTGAAAAACAGTTTGCACACTAAATGTTATCCACTTCTATCACTACTAAAAAGTAAAAGTTATTATTTTTGTAATAATTAAGTTGAATTTTTTATTTCCAGTTTATTTATTATGTTTACATTATTAAATGATAATAAGCTTACCCTTTATTCCTTAAATATCATTTCTTATAACAAAACATTAAGTAAGATTTTGTCCCAAAAAAAAAAAAAATTTAATGTGTTAATTTTGAAAAACTGGTGAGAATTTTTTAAAATTATTTTCATATAAACTTGAAAATTAGTATGTGTGTTAGAAAATTGTATTCTTTCATGTGGTGTAACTCATCTTTAGCATAGAATTTTTTTAACACCTCATCAGATGTATCAAACTGGTTAAAACCAACAAAACGTTTGTAAGCATGACTAAATTTTATTGTTTTTTATCTAATTATTTATAGAATCAAAGTTTTGAAGCTTTACATTAAAGAACAAACAATTGCCAACAAAATAAAAAAATATGAATTTTGGTTAAATAATTTAGTTAGGATTTTATTTTTTGAAAACGGCAAATTAGCAACTATGCCAGCGCTGTAGGCATAAACTAAAAAAAAAAATAATATCTAGCATTAAAATGGTCAATGTAAATATTGTATCTTTAATAGTCTTGATTCTGTGGATATAGAAAGCTGGATGCTATCAGTTTAGCCTCCAGAACTACCATAAGATGTTACTTATGAGGATGATATGTATGAATGTGAATGAAGTATAGTCTTGCACAATCTCAGGTCGACCACTCCTGAGAAGTGTGTGGTTAATTGAAACCCAACCACCAAAGAACACCGGTATCCACGATGTAGTATTCAAATCCGTGTAAAAAGTTTTTATCTTTACTAGGATTTGAACCTTAGAACTCCCGACTTTGAAATCAGCTGAAGAAGGCTGGATGCTGAAATAAAGAGAACATCACCCTCAAGAATTGATTCAAGTCCCGGGACTTGACTTTCATATACAGGATCTTAACAAGAAATTGTGATAACAATTCAAAAGTTTTTCATAATAAAGTAGTTTTTAAAATGAAAAAGAAAACTTTTCAGTTTAACTTTGTATTTCATACAGGGTTTTCCAAGCCTAATTCTTCTCAAAATGACCAATCTTGTATGAGTTATTTAATTCTGTATAGAAAGTTCCTCTAATGGTTATGTAAGTTTTTAAGTGCAAGATCTTTTTTTTTTTTTTAAAAAAAATCACATTATTTAATGTTTTGTTTAAGAAAAGAATGATCTTTTATTTTCATTTGAAAAATCAAATTGAAAACATCAGTTAAAATCTTAAAATTAATAGTATTTCTGTGATAGAGATCCCACAGCTCATGCTCTGTTATTACCTCCTTACTTTTTCTTTACATTCTCTCTAATATTGATTTTTCCAAGGCTTTTCTTAAAATTAAAACTTATAAAGAAAAACAGCAGTTCCAAAAAAAAAAGAGTTCTTTTTTTATTTTAGTGTTAATTTTCCTTTAATATCAACTTGAATGTGCTGCCCAGAATTTTATCGTAAGAATTCCACAGAACATATAGCAAGCTAGTTGAAATTGAACTTAATTGATTCAAAGAATTAAGCACCCACTGTAGATTTTTAAAGAACCAAAATGAATTAAATGATAATCTATTATTTAATTGAGAAAGTCATTTAATCATTAACTAATTTTAGCATTACTAACTCTGAGCGATTTACTGTAGATTTGTGATAACATTCACTGATTTCTGTTATTTCTTTTATTCAGATCAGGTTAGTAATATTTTAATTACTTTCTGCATGAGAATATATTGTTGTATTTGTACGTGTGATGTTTTGTTTCACATCAAGAAAGAGATAAAGTAAAGAAATATAGTAAAATTGCCATTAATTCCATTAGCATCAATAAATAGCAACAGCATACAATAAACTAAGCGATTTTCTTAACATGACACAGTCTATATAATTATAATGTGATAAAAAATTTATTCCTACTTACAACAATATTTTATTATGTGTAAACGTTAGTAGATTACTCCATCTTAGTTATGAAAACTGCAATATAAAATATATTGGAATGGCAAATCGCTCTTTTTCAATTAGAATTAAAGAGCATGTTGTTAAATGCATAACTAAAAGTAATAAAGAACAATCCAATTTTGCTAAATATATTGTAGAAAATGGACATAATTATAACTCAAAAGAATGTTTTTAAATATTAGAATTCACTAACAATTATCATAAAACTAGCAAATTGGAGAAGTTACATATTTATGTAAATTAATGAACGAACAGATTAAATTTGATAATGATATCTTATTAAAACAAATTACATAAATTGATAGATTGATTGGAAGGAGTATACAAGGCGTGTTTTTAAAATAAGTACAGTTTTGAAATCAAGCCGATGTAGCGCTGCAGTCAGTGTCTTGCACATGTGCATTGTGTACCTACATCTGTTTGCAAGCCACAGACACCATTACAGCCAAAATCGATCTTGTTTACATTTTCTTTTGCGTATTTAAAATGCCTCTGCCAATTGAGAATCCCACCAATTGTGAAGTACAAACTGTTATTCGTTTTCTATGTGATAAAGGCAAAAAACATGTTGAAATTCACCTCTGATTTGCGAAGGCTATGGATGAAACATTATGAGTGATGGAATGGTATGGAATTAGATTAAGAGCTTTCAAGGATGGTCAAACAAACGTTCATGATGAGGAACACAGTAGGTGACCTTCAGTGATCGCTGATGATTTGGTGCAAAAAGTCAATGAAAAAAATTAAAGGAAACAGACACTTCACAATTTCTTCATTATCATTGGAGTTCCCTCAAGTTTCAAGAAGTGTTCTTTACAAAATTGTTAGTGAACGGTTAAAGTACTGAAAATTATGCTCACGACCATGTTGCAGTGGCTGTTAAATCAGGTGGAAACTTTTATGACGATGGAATACAAAAGCTTGTGGTTCGGTATGATAAGTGCCTTAATATTGAAGGCAACTATGTAGAAAAGTAGATTAAGATACTGGGTTTCATGTAAAAATAAAATAATTATGAAAAGTCTCTTTTTTTAATTTCAAAACGGTACTTTTTAAAAACACGTCTTGTATTTTTTATCAGACTTTACCAAATTCTATTTAGCTGTAGCAAACTTTGAAAAAATTTTTATTAAAAGCGGCTTTGGACATTGGATTTTGCCTTATTAATTTTTAGTTTTCAAATTCAATTCTGAGATGAGATCTTCTAGATGTAAGTGAAGCATTTTGTTATAGGTTTTACAGTCTCGCTTAAGTCTATGAATATTTGTTTTTCTGTTCCCAGCAGAGATTGTTTCATATGCTTAGTAATATTTTCTGAATTTAATGTAATTATGTTACAGGCATTGTTGCTGGAGGAGGACGTATTGATAAACCAGTACTGAAGGCCGGTCGTGCATACTTCAAATACAAAGCCAAGAGAAACTGCTGGCCTAAGGTTAGAGGTGTGGCTATGAACCCTGTTGAACATCCACACGGTGGTGGTAACCACCAGCATATTGGTAAAGCATCTACTGTTAAAAGAGGAACAAGTGCTGGACGAAAGGTTTGATTATTTATTTATCTTTACATTCACGCATATTTTTGCTTGTTTTTAACTCTTGTTTAAGTATTTTTATGGACATATATCAGTGATGGTAAAAAATGACATTTGAAGACCGATATTAAATAATGAGGATAATTTCTAACTGAGATAGAAGTCCATTTTTGTTTATGCATCCCTCTACTATAGCTATAGTACAACAGTACTTTCAGTTCTGTTGTTAATATCGATCCCTTTTTTCTTTTAATTGAAATATGCCAAGTAATAGATTCCATCATCCTGGTCAAATGCTGATGAGAATTTATCAAACTCAATTAATTTATAAAATGAATTTTATTCTTTTATTACAAAGTTCAAAGCAAGAAAGTAATAGCGATAATAGCATGTATAGAAATATATATTTATTAGTTATTTATCTATTATTAATCAAATTTAAAGTGGTACTAGCAATTAAAATAAATTTATAATAAATATATTATGAATTTTTCATTAAACTATGCAAGGAATGCACCATATTAAAATGTACAAGAGATTTAGCCATGAAAAATTAATTTTAGGAGACTATGAGCTGTAAAGATTTAAAGATTAAAAGTTATTATTTACAACAAACTTTTTCCGTTACATCTTGAAACATATTTTCAACAAATAAACAGTTCTATATTGAATTCAATGGGCACATGTGTGAATGCTTTGTGTCTTTATTTCGATTTCAAATTATGCATTGTTAGAGGATTACAGAAATGCACAAACAGCTGTCTGCAGTTAGCCAAATGAACTCATCTGGTTCATCTCAAAATGGCTGCTGAAATTAATATTTTATAATCATTACATAATAACTAAGCTATCAATTTGCACTTCAAGCAAACTAATGTAAGATTTACTATAGTGCATTAAATATATAAATTTTAAACACCCAAACCAAGAATGATAGAAAAACTAGCTTTCTAGTAATTAAAGAAATATTAAAAGATACCTTTTTTTCTGTTTTCAGTCATTTGACTAGTTTTATGCAGCTCTGCAAAATTCCCTATCTAGTGCCAGTCATTTCATTCCAGTATACAGCCTACATTTCTCACAATTTGTTTTACATATTCTAAACATTGCATGCCTGCACAATTTTTCCCATGTATCTGTCCGTCCATTATCAAACTATTCCAAGATGCCTTAAGATGTGTCCTATTAGTCATTATCATTTGTCACATTATCCATCCCATCTGATTTTTAACATTCTCTTGTAGCACCACATCTTAAGAGCTAATTTTTTCTTCTCAGGTACTTCTATCATCCAAATTTCACTTTCATATAAAGCTACACTCCAAACATATACTTTCAAAAATGTTTTCCTCATGTTTAAATTAATTTTTGCATTGTAAGCAATTTATATTTCTGACTAAAACTAGTTTCGCTTGTGCTAATTTGTTACTTTTTCCCTACTGCTTCGTCCATCTTTAATAATTTTGCCTCCCAAATAATAAAATTCTTCTACCTTCATAATCTTTTCTCTTCCTACTTTTATATTCAGTGGTCCATGTACATTTTTTCTACTACATTTCATTACTTTCATTTTGTTCTTGTTTATTTTCATGCTGTAGTTCTTGCGTAGGATTTCATCCATGCCAATCCTTGTTTCATCTAAATCTTTTTTACTCGGCTGGAATTATTATATCATCAGTAAATCATAGCATGTTTATCTTTTCACATTACATTGTTATTTTTGATCTAAATTGTTTTTTAACATCATTAACTGCTAGTTCTATATAAAGATTAAAATGTAATGGGGATAGAGAACATTCATGTCAGACTCCCTTTTTTATTACGGCTTCTTTCTTATGTTCTTTAATTATTACTGTTGCAGTTTGGTTTCTGTAAATGTTAAAAAAATTTTCCATCTCTATACTTGAATCCTACCTTTTTTAAAATGCTGGACATTTTATTCTAGTCTGCATTATCAAATGCCTTTTCTAAATCTATAAATGCTATGTATGTTGGTTTGTTTTTCTTTAATCTTCCTTTTACTATTAATGTGAACGCTAAAATTGCTTCCCTTGTCCCTATACTTTTCCTGAAACCAAATTTGTCTCTTCCTCAACTCTCATCTCAATTCTTCTATATGGAATTCTAGTTAAGATTTTTGATACGTGAGTAATTATGCTAATTGTTTGTATTCTTCACGTTTATCTGCTTTTGCTTTCTTTGGTGTCACGAAAATAACACTCATTTTGAAGTGATGAAACTTCCCCTTTTTCATAAATATTACACGCCAATTTCTATAATCTATCTATTGCTTACTCACCTACACTGCATAGTAATTCTGCCGGTATCCCATCTATCCCAGGAGTCTTTCTACCATTCAAATCCTTTAATGCTCTATTAAATTCAGATCTCAGTACTGTATCTTCTTTTTCATCCTCTTTGACTTCTTCCACTATAACACCAGTTTCTAATTCATTTCCTCCGTATAACTCTACAATATATTCCATGCACCTATCGCTTTTCTTTTGTATTATAAATTAGTATACAATCTTTATTTAACAGATTATTGTATTTTAATTTATGTATCACAAAATTTTCAACTTTCTTTCCTGTATGTTCCATCTATTTTATCAATGATCATTTTTGTTTCCACTGCTGAACACTTTAATCCACTCTTCTTTCGCTAATTTTCACTCCCTGTTTATAGTAATTCTAATTGTAAGTTCCTTTTATCTTCTTTATCACTAGCAATCTTATACTTTCTACATTCATCCATCAACAATATAATATATCCTTTAATATCCAAGGTTTTCTACCATTCTCTTTGTTCGCACCTAAGTTCACTTTTACCGATTGAAGAATTTTCTTTTTAACATTTTCCCATTCTTCTATATTTTTCAGACCTCTTGCGATAAATTCCACAGATTCATCTGACACCTATTCTTCAGGTTTTTAAACCCTAATCTACCCAAAGTATCACTAAATTATGGTTGCTAAAAATTTGAAAATGTAATACATAAAAATATATATAAAATATCTTTTATATAATATATTCATTTTTTTGGCTTGTACTATGCATTGTTATAGCTAAACAGTTGATTGGTGTGAAGAGGTGGGTGGGGGAGCTCCCACCCCCCCCTAATTTTTAATGAAAATTGCCATAAAATAAGTGTAATTTCTATTAATGGTGCATTTTTTAATTATTTTTATTTATGTAATTAATTTTTATGAGGTCTTTGGAAACCACTCCCCCCGCTGTTCACCTACTCTTAGTGACGAAGTTTGTAAAATACTTAAAATTTTATTCCATGTGTCAAAGTTTCTTTGGATGGTTTATACTGGTCTTAACATTTTTCCTTCTATGTTCCTGATCGGTTTCATCTCAATGTAACATCTAGCAAAAGACCGCCATCACTATAGTACTCCATTCTCCTTGATACTTCCTTTCTATTTTTTCATGTTCTGATGAAATCTTTCGCCCATCTGTTCGCTAATAACACCTATATTTTTTTGGAAAATAGTCCACATGTGAATTCAGGAAGTGAATCTTTAAGCTCATGGAACAGCCTAAATTTTTGTATACTTCAGCATATTTTGATGATTTGAAGTTAGGATCAACTTCAAATTATCAAAAGACTTCATGATGATCATAGAAATCATCGAAGAGCATTGAAAAGGAAATTGCTTCTATTCTAAATAATTAATAATTAAATGTTAAATACTGAGAAATGAAATTAATCTGTATGGAAAAATGCATTTAAGAAACAAGTGATTTTATGATCTTGAAGAAAAACCATTTAAAATGACCAAGTATGTTTCCATACAACTTTCTCTGGCATGAACAACCCATCGATTGGAGAGTCCAATGAACAGCTCTGAAGAAAACATGAATCAAGCAGATATATGATGTTATAAACTGCGGACTAAACGTTAACTAGGTCAGGACAACAGCCATGGATCGCCATGCATGGAAGCATCATGTAAGTGAAATCAGACAACCATTGGCATCCACAGCAGTGTATGAGCTTAGGAGTCAATCCGAATCAAACACAAGCTTGGGGTCTAAAGAAGAAAAAGTATGCTTCCAGGATAAAGAGCGGATTAAGAAAAAAAATAATAAACTACTTTCAAGAGAAATAAACAGATTTGTCCCAAGTATGCAAGATAACTAATCAATTTGGGAATCTTATATCCATTCTTATATGAAGGTGATACCATATTGCTCGGCATATTCTGTGTAATATAATAATTGTGGATGCTTCTACAACCAAAAATTAAAGAAAAAGTTTTAGCAAGGTTTGGCTCGTGAAACATTTAGCCCTGCTTTCTGCTCCCGCTGTGAAACTAAAACTTGCTAAAATTGTTGGGTGTAAATCAAGGGATAAATTTGATGCTTCCTTATGGTTTTTATCCAAGAAATTTTATAAAAATAGTCCCAGACCTCTTATCTTTTTAAGAAAAACAGGCTAAAACATGAAAAAGTTTTGTTGGAAAATACTTTTTTAGGTTTGAAAAAAGGTAACTTTGTTAATTTACAATGAACAGATAAAATTTTCTGCTTTGTAGAGAATTTTATTGTGAATAAATTTGTGTAAATAACATCTATTAAAATAAACAAAAATTTGAGAAGTTCAACTTTAAATATAAGTAAAACACAAAAAAAAGGAAGATTTTAAATCTTATCACTTTTCTAATCCAGAACAATTTTCATCAATGTTTTAAAAAACATTAATGAAGACAAATTGAAAAATTATCAGTAACAGAAAAAAAAAAAGGTGAATAAAAAATAAACTTAAAAAATTAAAATCGCATACATTTGGGCTTGATTTTTTTTTTTTTAATTATGAAATTCTCTACAAATTTAACTAAAAATTTTTATTAGTAAATTAACAAAGTATCTCATTCCAGACCTAAACAAATATATCCTCCAATGAAACATTTTCATGATTTATTACCTTGTTTTTCTTAATACCTAAGTAGGTAGATGTCTGTGACCACTGATATTCTTTTTTTTTAGAGATAATAAACCATAAGAAAGTTTCAAATTTACATCTTGATTTGTACCCTAAGAATTTTAATACGATTTAATTTCACAGAGGGAGCAGAAAGCAGGACTAAATGTTTAACAAACCAAACTTTCTAATAAACAATTTTCTGACCTTCATTTATATTAACATTTTTTTTTTTTGTCTATAGAATCATTTCCTAAAAGATTGCCGTGCAATTTGGAATCACCAGTCCTGTGATTCAAAGTA
Organism: Zanna intricata; assembly: GCA_010016005.3. Taxonomy (NCBI): domain Eukaryota; kingdom Metazoa; phylum Arthropoda; class Insecta; order Hemiptera; family Fulgoridae; genus Zanna; species Zanna intricata. The sequence continues at coordinate 23,760 of JAAAKQ030313168.1, forward strand.
TTACAGACCAACCACTCATTTAAAAGTTTTATTTCTTTTTAAATCATTTGTTTCTTGTTTTTTTTTTTTTTTTATTAAAATAATTAATTGATAGATATAATTTAAATTCCTGGGCAAATTGAGTTCTGGTTCAGTAGTATTTAACATATAAAATTATTTTAAATTAGTAGTGACAAAAGTTTTAATTGGATTCTTAGAAGTTAGGTGTACTTTTGATGTTGTGTATTAACCTCTATGTTATTTAAAATTCATTTTAATTTTGTTATTTATTTTTATCACCGCAGGTCGGTCTTATTGCTGCTCGCAGAACTGGAAGAATCCGTGGTGGAAAGACAGATCAAAAGAAGGGCGACGATTAGACAAAACATGTTATATTTTTGTTTATTGTGGAAAAATTATAATAAAATTATTTATAAAAACTGATGTAGTCTATGTTATTTTGTTTTTTTACTGTAAGTGTGTCACCACTTAACAATCATTGTTTATAAGTATAAACACTGGCGATTTATGATAAAACCATATTTATTGGTTAGTGGTGTTTTAAAATTGGTTTTGGTGGTTAGATTGTTTTAAAAATTTTATATAAGTTTTAATCTACTAAATAGTGCAGTCCTTAACACTGGTATGTTGAAATTTTAAATTCCCAGTTAAAGAAAAAATAGACTTGTAGAAAATTTTTTTTTTCTAGTAATACAAAAAAAACAAATTTATTTCTAAGGTTGACTGATAATTCATGTGATTTAATTCATTTCTGCAGTCCCCAACTTTAAATTATTGGCTTTAAAGTTAAATTACAGATATTAATATTTACTGATATCTCGGGTCAATAGAAATAAAGTTTAATTTTAATGTCTTTTATATCTATGGTTTGTATTGTGCAGCATAAGCATAAAATGTATTGGAACAATTAGTGTAAAGTTACAGATTAAATCCCTACAGATTTCCCTTATTTATTTCATGATTGAAATGTACACATAAAAATCTTAAAACAGAGCAGTAGTGGCGTAATTTCCAAACCTCTGACAGAATAGTAGGATCTCTTATCTTCTATTGAAGGTTATGAATTCAAAAGCCTTCAGATATCACTTATCACATTTAATAAAATGAATTTTATGACGTTATAAAGTTCATTTCTGTAATTAAGGTTAATGCCTTAATTACATTCCCTTCCCATATAATATAGTTGCTGGAATGAATAAATAAATAAAAATCTCTTCTAGATAATAAATGCACAGTAGTTCTGGACAAATGAAATATGAAGGAAAAACTTAAAAGAAAATCTAATTTTTTATATCATCAAAAATAAACAATCAATTCATCTGTTGTAGGAAATATTTAAGTGTTTATTTTACATTATTGTGCATTATCTGTTGATAAATCCTTAAAACTTAAGTGTTTTCAACATATTATAGATATTATTTAATAATTAAGTGTTTTTTAAGTCGTGCCAAGTACGAACTTACAGGTTAGTTTTAGGAGTTATTACTTATAACCTTAGTGATTTTTATTAATACAAACTATTATTCCATAGTATTAATAGATTTACATAGTTAGAATTATATTATTGTCTAGTTTTTTAAGTAATAAGCCCTTGAAAATTATATTAAAACACGTGGTTAACCTCCAAAGGCAACGTGCTTTTAGGAGGTAACTTCATGTTCCGGTCGGCTGCGACAGCAGAGCTTAGACCGCTGTTGAAGCTGAAGCCAAGTGCTACCAACCTCGTGAGCATCATTACCATTGGGTAATTCAAATATTTGAAATCGAACTTAGAAAATAATTTTTCTAAGTCCTTCGTCCCATATAGGGCAACGCCTATTTCCCTATGTCTAGGGGTCAGGGTCTCCTAGCCTCAACCCCTTAGGGCACCACCCCCTCGATTTTCCTCCACCCCCCCCCGGAAATTAGTTTGAATTTTTACCCCTCTCCCTAAATATTGTTCCTTTCGGCCCATCCGATGTTTTTCTGCTTAACCCCCTCGGAATATTTTCAAAATTTGACCCCTCCCCTAAAAAAATTTTCTCTTCCCCCCCTGACACCCCCATTTGTCTTTAACATCATACCTCTGTTCCTGACCAAAAACCAGGAACCCTCCACCACCCTTTCCTTATTTTTTGCCCAGGAACATCCCAACATTCAAATCTGTACTTATCCAAATCCGTCCTTCGAATCAAATTTGGATAACATGGAGACTGAAAAGCCCAGCCAGTCTCCCCTCCTGCTGAAGTCAAAATTTTTGAGGCAACAACTGAAGAAAGTGTTGCACTCAACAACCAACTGTATAAGGGCCTCGAGAAGAGAGGAGCCCCAGCAGAATCATCGGATGGGACTAAGACCGTTGAGGTTGAACTCAAAAGAGAAAGGAGCGCCAAGTGCAGACGCAAGCATAGCAGTGGATCAAACTGCAGCGAAGGGGATGCTATGGAAGGGCTGTACCAGGCCATAGCATTCCTTGTTGAGACCTGTGCCAAGTACAAACCCAGGAAGCATGTAACCAAAATGGCTAATGTTGCAAAACAGTCCCGACCCAAAGATGCTAACCAGACTGAGACATAGGAGATCTGCTCAAACTGAGGACGACCAAGTCTCCGACATCTGTAAAATGCTTGATGCAGGCTCCTTATCAGACCTAAAGGGAGTCCTGGAAAAGAAATAGCTATTACAAACCTTCAAACGAACAAAGATGGTCGCTGGTCTGCCGCCCCCGGACAAGAAAACAGCGAAGGTCTATGTCCTAGACACCAAGCATAAGGACAGAATCCACGCTGACCCACTTGAAGCAAACGGCTCCAGAGTGATGAGATCCCACCAGGCTCTGCAGCTAGGGATATCATGGGTATGGCCATTCTAGGATCCGTAAAGAAGCGGGAGACAATTTTACCGTCTTCACGGATGGAACTGAACCGGTGGACCATATACTGGAGGGTCTCAGCAAGGTAACCGAATCCCAAGAAGGA
>JAAAKQ030313279.1:12332-26714 GCA_010016005.3 Zanna intricata
AAAAAAAAAACACTCCACAATATTATTACATTTTTTGTGTGATACATAAATTATAAAGATTATATATAACTAAATTACAATTTAATTTAAGATTAAATTATAAATCTATTATATAAAAAAAATTATTTCATATATAAAAATCAATCGTTATGTACTACATCAATTATGAAACAATGGTGTGATTAGAAAGATATAATCCATACCATAGTTTTGTTTTTTTAAAGAAATTAAGCTCTGTTAATTTATTTCTTAATAATGTTTGAGGGACGTTCAATAATTAACAAGACAAACTGAATTAAAGAAAAAACGGTTCACTCAATGAAAATGAAACGTTTTGAGAGTCCAGTTGCAACCTTGGAACACAATTAATTAGTTGTTAAATAACAATTAATCTAAACATAACATCTTTTGCTGATTTTGAAATGTCAGCTCTGCTTGAAACATGTATGCTGAAAGAGCAACATTCAGTGATAAGATTTTTGCTATCAGAAGGTATGAAACCAGCAGAAATTTACTCAAAAATGTTGAAACTGTATGGTGAAAAATTTTTAAACTGCAGTAACATATGTAAGTGGGTGTAACAGTTTAATTTGGCAGTACAAGTGTGATGGATCTCAATTGCTTTGAAGACCTGTAGAAGTTTCGACTACCATGTTGCAAAATCGCATAAATGATCTTCTTTGCAAAGACAGTCAAGTCAAAATTTCCCAAAATGCTAATTTGTGTAATTCAAGTATAGGAACGTGCATTCATAATGTGCTGGAATTATCGCAAAACATGTTCAAGATGGGTTCCAAGACCCAGGGTTGTTTCAAGCGCATAAAGACTCTGGATTTACATTTGTTCTAAGTTCAGAGAACAGTTTGAAGTGGAAGGTAATTGCTTTCTATGTTAGGAAATGTGAATATACCATTTTGAGCCCAAATTGAAGAGGCAAAGTACTGAGTGGAAATATCCAGATCTGCCCACCATAACAATTTAAAAACTCGCACATCAGCTAGTAAAGTGATGTGGACTATCTTCTGGGACTTACAAGGCTCAATTTTTAGCGACTACAGAGGAATCCAAAAAAAAATGTTCTCACTGTTTGCTATTCCATATTCTGAGACAAATTTGACTTAACATGACAATTTTACGAGAGGATTATGGTATGTATTCAAAATAACTACCAGCATCTTCTATATAGTGCCCATGGCACTGAACTACACACTGAACTATGGTTGTTAGTGTATCTGGCATAATGATAGCACATTAACGCTATGATTTTTTCATGCATCTTGTAGTGCTGGTTTTTGTCGATACATGTCATTCTTCACAGTCCCGCAGAGGTGTCAAATCAGGAGACCAAGGTAGGTACTCAACAGCACCTCTTTGACCCACCCACGTTCAGGTAGTTTTATCGAGGTACAACCTGACATCTCCATGGTAGTGAGGCAGGGCTCCATTTTGTTATACATAAATAAGGTACACCACCATACAGTTTTTGGATGGCAGGATGAAAACTCTTGTCCGAAGCATATAAAGATACCCCTCACCAGTTACAGTACCTTGAAGAAGAAGGGACCAATGTTGTAAATGTTGAGAAGAGAGACTACGTTGAAAAAAAGTAAAAGTTTCACTCTCATTGAATAAATCATTTTTTCTCTACATCAATTTATCTTGTTAATTATTGAATGTCCCTCATAATTAATACTTATTTTTTCAAAGCATTTAGAAAGAGCTAAAAAATAAAATAAAATGCTTGTATAATGTTAATTAATTAATGCTAGTCTAATAAAATAATATACTTACAACAAACAATAATTATTGCTAAAAAAAACTAAATGCTATGTAACAGTTTATATGATTGAAATTATATATTACAATATTTAATAAGTCAATACTTGCTCTTCTTAAAGATTTAATATCTATTCCTATGAGTAATATGATTTTTTTATTGTTTTGATAGCTATATCAAAACATAATACCTGTTAAAACTACAGGGATACTTGTTAATTGAAATTTGAACCTACTCCAAACCCTCCTTCATTCATCAGTATTGGAGCTATGTGATCTTTATATCACTCAGTAATTAAAAAAATATTAGGGATATTCATTTCACTAACAATGAACAGGACACAGTGGATGTTATGGATCAAGGAAAGACTGGAAGGCATTCTTAATTGACAGAATGAGAAAAATGGTTCACAGCTGGTGAAGTTTAAAGCCGTAAATAGCGACTATGAGAAAAAATAGAATGTAAGAAGTTTCTGCGACAAATAAAAATTCACTTTTATGCCATATTTATTTCATTTGACAAAAATAATTATTAATAAATCTATTTCAGTCTGTTATTTTTCAAACGAAGCAGATATTTATATAACAGAATATGAAGACCAAAATTATAAAAGACAATTTATATACAAATTTAAAAAATAAGGCTTTTGAGTGTATTTACAAACGTAAATACAATTTAAAAAAATTAATTACTTTGATCACTTTAATGAAAATAAAGAAAAAAACATATCCATATTAAACTCAGCAACAAATTTAAACCCTCAACTTGAAAAAATGTAGTAATGAAAATATAATTAATGCACAAGTAAAACTTAAACATGATGATTGGCTTACAGAATAGTAAAATTAAATTTTAATTATTCAGAAATTTGTAATTTATTAAATATGGTACCAAAGCTACAGTACCAGTATTAACTAAGAAATTAGAGGACTGAATTTCAACAAATGAGATATTAGAGATAAACTTCTACAATTTGGATATTTTAATTACTTTTTATAGAAAAAATAAAGACATTATAAAAAAAAAAAATTTCTATAAAATCTGAACTTTGTAAAAATAATAGTTTTGTGAAAAATATAATAAATAATTATGAGCAATAAATTAACAGTGAAGAAAATGTTTAACATGATTAAATGAAAATGACCTCCATAACAGAGTGGGAGAGCATCTCTCAGTTTAATCCAGAGGATTTTGGGTTTGAATTCCAATCAGACAAAACTAATTTCTTAGTAGGGAAAAAACACAAAGACTAGGGTACTTTAATTGGATGTAAGCCTGCTGTCATCAGAGAAAAATAAATCTGTTGTCAATAAAAAGCTTATACAAAAAAAAAAAAATTTTTACTTAATAGTTGTGATTTTAATGTTAAAAGAAGCACAATTGATGAATGCTACAATTTATGAATGACCTATTGCAGCATAAGAAACAGATTAATCTAGAAAAATTTATATATTTTATTGGATGTAAAAAAGAAAATATGGGATCAGTATGTATTGCTATATTAAAATAAAAGAACTGATCAAGCTAACACAAAAGGGAGTAAAAAATGTTCAAATTTAATAATTACTTTTAACAAAAAATAACATCTAACAATATTATGACTAAGACTTAGGCAATATAAAAAGGATTAAGTGATTTTAATATCACATAAAAAGCAAAATAATGCTTTAAAAATGTACACATCTTTGAATAAAATCACATTAATTAAAGTTCTCCTCTCTGAAACTATTATGAAAACCTACCATATAATACAAAATGCTATTTTTTTTATCTATTCTCTTCTCAAGGGGCTTAGGCAGAAGGGTTTTTGGTGGATTTTAATGGGCAGAAACAATTCCAGATCCTTATCACCTACGAGAAGCTACTAATCATGTACATTCACTAAAACCGTGTTAACTAGAGCATTTATTAATGAATCAGTTCTATGGTAATACAACTACAGATGCTGCAATCAACAATTCTTTTTTTTAATTATATTATTTCATTTTAACAATTACAACTAAGAAGGCATGAAACTTCAGCGTAAATTATGAGTTGATTTAATGTAATTGAAAATTTCAATACAAAATTATCAAGGTCATTTATAATTTTCTAACAAAATCTTTAAACAGCAGTATTTATAATAATTAGTATCTTACTTAAAAAAAAAATAAAACTGTAACAAGTTTATTGAACAAAGAAAAATTACCAGATTAATATACAATTTCATATACTACACTAATTTCACTTGGTACATAATAAAGTTTTATTGTAGTAATGTGAAAAAAGGCGGGTATCTAACCTTCTATATCTCTGAAAACTTAAAAGGAAATTATGTTTAACTGGTAAAAAATAAAAACAATATGAATTTTATTAGCAAAAGATTTTCAACAGAATGAAAGATAAATATTGCAACACAACAGTAATATTTTATCAACAGATATTTCATATTTATTATATCTTGGAATAATGCTTTGTTCATTAAAATTGAAAAGATATCTTGATAGTTCAAAGACAGTAATTCTACTAATTGAAATTTATATAAAATACTGTAAACTTGATTAAAATAAAAATAACTAATTCGATAGAAGATATGCTGATTGTAATGTACCTATCACATCTCATAACAAAGCAACATCCAGTTCAATTGTCACAAAAAATGAATTATTCCACTAAAATTTAACGTAAGTTAGAATAATGGAAACAATGTCACTAAATACCAATAGTTATAAAAATATAATTAATAAGTAATAAAAGTAACTATTCTACCACTGTGATGAACTACACCCAACTTCATCACTTGTTTAAAAACTATTAAAAATTAAACTAAGTAAAATAATTACAATAATTACCTTTGTAAAGTGTAGCTACTGTACCCGCTGCTGTTTGAAATGGCAACCAAAGGGATGAAACATCTTGAAGGCGATCTGAAAAAAAAATTGTGTGAGAAAATGGAGATCAATAGGAACACAAAATGGTAGATAATGTTCATAAAGAAGGTAAAGAAATTCATTTTAATACGCTTATTGCTCAGTTTAAATATAGAATACTTTACCTTTATACAACTGCGCTATCGATGCAGCAGCATTTTGAAAACAACACCAAGCTTTTTGGGTGGCTAAATCTCGTTCACTATGCAGCTGTCCTTCGTAGTCAGGTTCACTTTCAAGATGTTGAACGCATTGCTGTTCCCAATTTGTTATCCATATATCCGACAAAGAGTCTTCTTGTTCCCTTTCGTCGTTCATATCTTTTACTAGAATATTATTATCGACTTAAAGGCTAAATTTCAACGAGCAAAATAAAATTTATTCACAGCAGCACACACAATACCACTACGCATTATACACCATCACACAACCCATTAGCAAGCATTGTATTTCTGTAAGCCAGTAAGTGAACACACGACAAGTCAGCTGAGTGGAGTAAACTTCGTTAAAGTGTTTTGGTAATTAAGTAAAAACACTATTGCGAAATTTATAAAATTTCCATTAAAACAATTATATTATTTTGAATAAAATTATTTATAAACCAAAATTCGTTTGATTATCCTTAAAAGTATATTTTTTATTTTATCTTTAATTTGATATTTATTCCTTTTATTGAATAATGTTATATTTTACAAAATAATATATATATATATATTTGTATGCAAATTAATTTCAGATTACAATCATTATTTCAGTTTTGTTAATAAGTTCGAAGGGATAATATTTATAATCAGCTGAGTTACCTCGCTTTGACTAATTTGTGTGATGGTTTGAGTTAAAATATTGTACGATAGCTACAACTACAGTACGTTAAAACTTTTTCTATTTCTGAATTTACAGGATTAAGGGAATACTAAATAAAAATTCGTTTTTGAGAGAAAAAATTACTCTTCATTTTGATTGGTTCGGTGGACGTAAATAAATGTTTTGTGTGACATGTATCTACGTCATCTTGTTGGCAAAACATGCGTGAAATTTTAGTATTGTTTTCTAATACGTAAAAATTTAGAAAAATTAATTTAAAATGAATTTAGGGCCATCTAATCCATACGGAAATGGACTTATTTATGCCGGTTTTAATCAAGATCAAGGTACGTATCAAAGTGTGTTTAATATTTTAGTCATAGTTTATATTTATTATGTTTATTATTGTGCTGTGCAATCTTGTATGGAACTAGGTTATTGTATTTTTTAATAAGATCTTAAATATTGATATAGTTAAACATCATTATTTTTGTATATTACAGTCATTTGCGGTTATTTTTGTAATTTTATTACAAATGTATCTTGTTGTCGTAATTTACCCAAAATAATTACCGCTACATGTTTCGGACTTTGAAAACATCCCCTTTTCTCGTTTGAAAATTAATTAAATTTTTTTCTCGCTGTACTACCGACGTAAGTGTTTTGAATTCAAGTAGACTTACCATGTATACAATGTAAATCCCCACATTCATTATTGATGTTGAATATCTTGATAAAATACACACGTATAAACTTAATTGAGACTAATATTGTTGATATTTTTTTTTAAAATCAGGTATTTAAAATGATTACAAATCTTATTTACTTAAAAATGTTGCATTCTGTATCTGCTTCTAACCATTTTTTAAATTCTCATTGGTTATATTTTAGGTGACAGGTATGTTGTGACATACTTCTTTAATTCTGATGTGAAATATTTGTTTTTCATTAATATATTGGCTGTTTTGGCCTTTAAAATTTTAAGGTTTAAAAAACAAATATGATAGTCCAAATAAGTGTCAGTTATATCATTTTATAATAAGTGTTCTATTGATGCATAAACAATATTAATCTACATTCTTTGTTAGTGATGTTAATTATCAATGGAAGAAATGAAGGTATTAATGTAGTTTGAGATCTACCTCTGTAGTTAGTTCTTAGATGGCGCCACTGAAATACTATATGGAATTAAAAGACGTTAATAAAAGTTATAGATATAATTTAATCAAACTTAGCCTATCAAACCAAACCTTCACCGAAGGTTTATTTATTTTCATATTTCAATATAGTGTCAGTGGTGCCATTAAAGAACTAACTAACTAACTACAGCAGTAGATTGGCTATTACATTAATAACAAAATGAATGTTATAATTTCTTTTCATTTTTGTAGACAATCATGGATACACATTATTATTAAGAGCAAGATTCCTTATTTTACAGAATAAACTTTAAAAGTAACAGCTTTAGATTTAACTTCATTGTAAGAGAGTTGATTTATGAACTTTGATGTGTAATGTCCACTTCCTTGTTTTATAAAAGATCAAGAATGCAGAATTTTTCAAAATGGATGAGTTTTGACATCTTATATCTCTGACAGTGAAAGTAATAAAAATTCAGGAACTGTTTGATTTGAAGCTCAATAGAAGTAGAATAAGCAGCAAAAATTGCAACATTGATACTCAGCTGAAAAGCAAGATACTCTACAATATACATGAAAAGTTGTAAAAGCTGAAATTGTCATTTCTTCTTTTAAGAACCAGATGTTGTTACACTTAATAAAAGCAGTTGAAATTCAAAGAATTGCATTTTTCTTTTGCCATAGATTAAAGTTAATTTGCTGGAATATTTATTTATTAAAAAGTCCAGTAAGGATCTTGCTAAACTTTTTTTTTAAAGTTCAAAAGCTAAGTTTGGAAAGGTGAGTTCCCTAATTGGATATATAAATATTTAAAAATAAAAAGGAGTAGACCCAAAGCCTTTTAGATTGATTTTTGGGCAGTAAATCAACTTGTAAAACCAAAAATTGTTTCTAAAGCAATTTTCTACAAAAACTGTTCTCTACAGAACACATATAAGTTGATAGGAGTGCACGAAGTACATAAAACCAAAGACGACAAAGGAAAGAAGGTTATGCTAACTGTTTTTTAATTTTAAAATGTATGACTAAACATTATTCCATTAAAATAAATGAAATCAGTTCCTGCAAAGTTTAGCTTACTCAGAGAAAAATATTTATTAATTTATCTTTTGTAAAATATCTCTTATCAGATTTAACTCAAAACAATGATGTAATTTTTAAGTTATTGAAATAAAATATTACAATTGATAAATTATCATTATCATGAATATATTATTTTGAATTACTCATTTACTCCTTAAAATCATTAAAGGAAATAGTATATTTATAAATTATTATCTAACTATTGTAAAATTACATTAAACCGAAGTTTATAAAAAAAACACCAAGTTAAGAAAAATAAAATTTTACCACTTTAATTTTGAACTTTTTTCAAACTGGGTGATGTGATTTCACTTACATATTAACGCCACCGCCACCATATTAACATATTTCACATATTAAAAATATATACATTATAGCTTATAATTACAGATACCAATATAATATAATCAACAAAACTTAACTTAAGCTCGCTTCGCTCACTAACCTCGACTAATTAACAGTAAATATACCTTTAAAGAATAAAAAAATTAGTCGAGATTAATTGTGGTGGTGTTAATACATAAGTACCTAGACTTCCTCTAGAAGTTTTCCTTTCCATATTTACTTCTACTTTTTAATATCAGTTTCTTCTATGTCTTTTTCAACTTCCCTAATCCATTTGTTGTCTGTTTTGGGATTAGAGTTTAAATTTTACAATATTTTTATAGTTAATTATTCCTCATGCATCCAAATTAAATATCTATAAAACATTATCCTTTTTCTTTCTTTTTTCATTTCTAATTTTTTTTTCTGATAGCTTTTCATTTTCCAAAAAAATATCTTTGTTACATTTTTTTTGTATCTCTTCTGTATATTACATCCCTAGATCTTTCTCAGAATTTCCCTTTCTTTCTTTTCAAATTTCTACTTTTCTTTTTGAAAACAGCAGTTATTTCACTTCAGACAATTACTTCTATTATTGAGGTTGAACCAGCATTAAAACCTTTACCTTGTTTGTGAACACAAAAAAGTTTTAGTATGTAGTTTATAGTAATTATTGTGCAGATATTACCAGGAAGAAACTGAAATAGGAAACTTTTAATTTTTATTCATATGCAGCTAGTAGTTATTGAAAAAGCAGACCAATGGAAGTATGTACTTTTTATATTCACTTTACGCAGCAAATGATTAATTTTGATGACAAATCGAATAAATTTTTTTTAGATTTTAACATTGATTCATGTGATATTCTAGTCTGAGTATATATAGTAAGGCTTTATTGATTTAGAGCCTGTAATCACCTGCATCCCTTATTTTTGGAACTGTATTTGTAGTAACATTAGTTATTTGTACCTAATGTACTGGTTAATTGGAACTTCTCTACATAAATGGCTGGTGACATTATTTAGGAACTTAAGGTCCTCAATGCCAATGCTGATTTTTACACAGGAGAAAAATCTAAATCAGATGAAAATATTTCTTATCTAGGATAATGTGTAAATGCAGGCTGAAATTATGCAAAGGAAATGAAAGTCAGAACAAAAAAAGTACAAGATTTTTTTGACATTTAAAAGGTGTACTGGTAACCTATCTCTGAAGTTAGGATCAGGATTAAACTTGTTTGCTGGTATGTGTTTTCAGTGTACAATTACATGTAGAAATCTGGACATTATCTGAAAATCCCATGAAACTTAAAGAAGCAGGTTAGTTTTGGTGCTTGTTAAGAGTTTTATTGATACAACATGTTAAAATTACAGAAAAAGCCCTAGAAAGACTACATAAAGAGAAAGAGGTGTCATTGCTATTATCAAAAGAACAAAGACTTCATACTAATGTCGCATTATGAGGGTTGAGATTTTTGAATGACTTAGAGTGATACTATTAGCATATTATCAGTGTTGTTAATGAGGGTTTTTGTTGGACGTGCATATCATACTTAAAGGACTTACGGTGTGGGATCAGAATGACATTGATCTCTTTAAGACTTGGCTTAAATAGAATTATATGGGCCATTATGTTTGCAAATGTTCACAGAGGATAAGTCACTCAAAGTAGAAGAAGTAGATTTGAGTTTTGTCTAGCAAATTAATAAATTAACTTTTACCTTTCAGGAACCAACCTACATTGGCATTTATAAATTTGGTAAACCGAATATAGAATATGTAATTTACTCTTTCTCATCTTAGTAAAATGCTTTTAAAATTATGCTCACTGCATCATTTTTTAATTTGTATTAATTGTAATAGAACTTAGTTTCAAAGTTCTATTTGGATAAAAGTTCTTTTTTGCCCAAATCTTTTTATAGTGCTGGATTTCTGTATAATTTTTTTAAAAATTATTCTGAAAATTATATTTTATTACATTTTGAAATATTCAGAAGTAAGAAGCCTGAATTTTTTTGCCACTGTTTAGGAGCCCCAGATAGAATCTAGTTGCAGCCTTCAGGTAGGAAATATTCCATAAGCAATTTTTCTCTTTTAATTCCATCGTAGCTATATATATCTATATATATTTTTTTTCCATTTAATTCATTCCAGAGATGTAGATCCAGAATTATTTATAATTTGTAGCAAGAATATTGGAAGAATCTATAAATTGCTAATAGCCAACCATTCCACTGAGAACAACAAATATGTGATTGCCCCCTTCAATTAATAAAATGTGTGAGGGTGGTGTTGATCTGTAGTTCCCATGATTTCTAGTTTAGGAAAATGGATGAAGGATAGGGAAAGGAACAATATGTAGGAATATAGGTTAAGGAAAAGAAAGGAAGGTTGTTATGTCAGATTTCTCAAACTGGGTACTTTATCTAATTATTCAGGATCAGAGTGTATTAAATGAGTCATTTAAACTATATTTTGAACTTCCACTGTTGTCTGCATCAGACAGCAATGTAATTTGAGTAGTATTTTCTTAATTATCTTTATGAATGTTTTATTATTATAAAGTTTGGACCTGTCCATTTTACTTTTTTTGTCATTCATTGTTTGTATGTGGTTTATTTATTTATTTTTTGTTTAATAATATTATTTGTTGACATAAGGGCCCCTGGAATCATATCTTAAATGTTAATAGTAAAAGCCTTTACCATGGAAGACGGTTTTTTTTTTTTTTAAGTAACATATTTTGACAAGTTTTATGTATGCAAATTTATTATTAAAGGAGTTAACAAAATCATATTTGTTATCAAGTTGCATATGTATCTTTTGGTTGTGGTATCTTATCTTTATTTTGTGACTTTTTGTTATCTTTTATTTATTAAGTACTGGAAGTATTTTAAATAATACTTATATCTTATTTGTAAATTTAGTATGTCATAATAAAAATTCTACACTGGGGATTGGCCATTTTCTTTTTTTTAGATTTATTGTATAGTTTCACAAGCTTTATGGTAAATTCCACAGATTTAAATTATGCATTAAAAATTTGTATGATTATTAAATAAATTATTTTGTTGAAGACACTGAAAAGAACATAATTATTGGAGTAATACATTACCTACCTTCAATCATCCCATTTCCAACCAGATGTAGGAATTAGAGGGATCAGTGGAGTTTAATTAGTATCTTCTGCAAATATTGCTAAGGGTACTTCATGGTACAGGAGAATTAATGTCACTAAAAGGATTTCTGTCTCTATAAGGATAAACTAGTCCTGTTCTATTAAATTTACTAGTTCTACATATTATCTTTTGTACTTTGTGTTAATGGCTTCCAGTACTACTCCTTCTATTATGAGCACAGTAAGCAAAGTATATAACCTCATGCCAGCCCAGAATTGAACAGATAAAAAATTAATGTTTTTAGGAGCTGTCTTACTTATCTGGTTAGATAAGTGGTTTGTCAAATAGGCAAATACCATTGACAAATTAACTCATTTCAGTTAAATTGTCAGTGGAACTAACACAAATATGACGACTATTTTTTCTTAACAGATCTAATGTTATACTAGATGATCAGGGTAATACAATAAATGTGCTTTACAAGCAAGTTATGAAGTATAATGTTTGTAAAGTACAAAGTATAAATTGGTAGAAAACTTGGATCATATTTGAAAAAATAAAAAATAATGGATCAAATTTCAGTAAATGGATAAATTTAAGGTTCTATTGCTTTATATTTATTTCACTGATAGTATGGATGTACTTTTTTCAGGATGTTTTGCCTGTGGGATGGAAGATGGATTTCGTGTTTACAACTGCGATCCTTTAAAAGAGAAAGAAAGACAGGATTTTGCTGATGGTGGTTTAAGTTATGTTGAAATGTTGTTTAGATGTAACTATTTGGCACTGGTAGGAGGTGGAACACATCCCAAATATCCAACCAACAGAGGTATTGTTCATGTTTAAATATTTATATTATCATTTTACAAACCACTTACTTGGTGTTTTGTAGAACTAATTCTCTTTTTGAAGGTTTTCTATTTTCAATGAGTAATTTTTGTTTTCTTGGCTAGAACTTTATTGCTCCTACATAGCAAATACATCTGTAAAGGGAAATATATCAATTGGCCAAAAATTTTGATATTGGGTTTTTTGCAAATGTCAAAATGTTTCACAAGTCTCCAAAATATATATTAATGTAAAAAAAAAAAACACAATTTTTGAAAGGTGTGTTTGTGTGTGTGTGTGTGTGTGTGTGTGTCCATCCATTTGGCTGTATTTTGTGCATCTTTGGATTTCCTCAACATAAATTATTTGGAATTGACCCAAAAATGTCTATATATGTGGAATTGATGGCACAAAATTTTGAAGAAAATTAAAAAAGGAGATTGTAGTTTTTCATTTTTGATTTCTGTATCAGTCGTGGAAAATTAAACTTTGGTATGAAGAAAGTATTTATTAAATTATTTAAAATTCCAGACTTTTAAGTCGATCAGAATTTGAGGTGGAAGGATACGCAACATTATTTCCAAACAATTTTCACATTATGTGACAGATGTTAGACACAGATTTCTTGCAGATGGACAGACAGCTCGTCAGCCAACTAGAAAGCAGCTTAAACACCATCAATAGCAAACTGAAGCTCTTGTGGATCAAAGCACTTGTTAACTGGACAAAGAAGGCTGGAAAGATCGTTATGTTTTCCGACGAGTCACATTTTTATGTTCAGAGACAAAGGTTTCTGTAAGCATTCGATGAAAATATGTCACCGTCTCATATCCAAAAATCATTTAAACATTTTCAGTAAAGAATGTCTTAGGGTTGTTTCACACTTGAAGGTCCTTATTCATTATTTTCACTAGATAGTATGTTGAAAAGTAATGGATATATCAAGATTTTTAAAGGAAAGAGTTGTGACAACTTTAAAACACAAGGCAGCAGAATGTTCTAACAGGGTAGAACATCTTGCCATACTGGCAAAAAGGTGGAAAAATTCTTTGAAGAATGAGATATTAAAGTGCATTTGTGACTAGGCCAGCAACTTCCCAGACTTAAACTCATTTGAAAATCTTTGTTCAGAAGTCAAAAAATAACTCAAAAAATGAATTGTAACACAGAAATTGATGTCATTAAAGAATTAATATTGATATGGTTTCATTTTAAAGAAATAAAAAAAAAAAAAATGTGTAGTACATTTGTTGAATCTATGCCACATTATATGCATGAATTGATTAAGATTAAGGAAGGAAATATTAATTCTTTGGTGTTCACAAATAAAAAAAAAATGTTGTGAAAAAAGGTATGATTTTTTTTTTTTTAAGTAAAGTTTCTTTTAATTAAATAACATCTGTGTTCAGATTAATTTGCACTTGGATATATATTTCCTGATTTTGGCCTAATTGTTTACCCCATAAGTGAAGAAGGTATTGCAGTACCCATATTCCCTTCCACCTCACAGCTATAAGTTTGTTCCAGGTATCGGCCAATCTTGAGGGACTGAGTCAGATTACCAAAGTTCATTTGGACAAATCCCCTATTCTGCTTCAATTTTCCTCACTCTACCAACTTTTTTTTTACCCTGGAAGTAGCTATATGGATTGTTCTGGAATCATCATATGAAGCCGATTCAGGGCATCAAAATAAACAGAAACATTTCATGCCTTGGATTTCCATGCAAGGATTAATGCCCATTTTGCTTTATGTCCCCTCTTTTTACCAATTTCTGTTTTTCAATGAAAATATATATCTTTAGAACAGATTGAGATTTTTTAATGAAATTTAGTATTTTTGTACCCAAACAACTTCTTATTAAAATAAATTAGAAAATTTTTCCTTTGAAAATCCCAGAATAGCAGCAGTCATTTAATTTTTTTTATTATCATTTTTATAAAATAATGTTTATTAGATAAATTGTTAAGCCTTTTATTGTTAAACCACATTTATTTAAAGTGATTGATAGATACTGCGATATGGTTGAAATTGTTAAAGTGGAACTCAACGATTATGCCAGAAGTACCCAAAAATTATGTATGTAACCTAATTTCACATTTATTATTTTATCTCTGACGTCATTGAAAAGATTTCTTATTAATGTGTGAGATTCAATTAAAATGTTTCCATGCAAGGGAAATCTATAAAAGGTTATTAATTTTTATGAGGTAATTGCTACATATGGTAGTTAGATATTGCCAGAACCACTCGGCCTCCGTGGCTGAGTGGTAGCGTCTCGGGCTTTCATCCTGAGGTCCCGGGTTCGAATCCCAGTCAGTCATGGCATTTTTCACACACGCTACTAATCATTCATCTCATCCTCTGAAGATATACCTTAACGGTGGTTCTGGAGGTTAA
>JAAAKQ030313390.1:0-13551 GCA_010016005.3 Zanna intricata
TACACATCATCCTCATTCATCCTCTGAAGTAATACCTTAACGGTAGTTCCGGAGGCTAAACAGATAAAAGAGAGATAGTCATGGTTGGAAGAAGCCATACCAAGGCAACGTAAGATGAGTAAATACACTCACCGATGGAAATGTCTGCCGAGGCATTTGTATCGGTAGCATCCTGACGAGAGGCAAAACTGATGACTAAAACGCGTCATCAGTTTTAGAGGGAGTCTAAAAAACGACCTCCGTTAAAGGCCTTCCGGGCTATGAACTTATTTATTTCTGTTTCTTATTTATTTCTTAATTTATTTTCTTTGTAAAATTTTAGATTAGATTGCGTTGGATACTTTTTCAAAAGGAAATAAAATAAAATGGAGAAAACTGACAAGATTTTTTTTTTATTATTTGATGAGAGAAATGCAATAATAAAATATTGCAGAAACCCCCTGAAACATCTTCACTCTCTTTCTCTCCCGCGTGTGCACGTGTGTTTGTTTCAAATTGTAGAAAATACCCTCGTGTGTAACTAAATTCCTCCCTAATAGATAACGGCGAAACATTGTTTACAAGTTGGCTAAAAACCTAGCACCATGAAGAATCTCGATCGGATTCGGACCGGTGTGTTAGTTATTAATTATAATACTTTGTCTTTTTTTGTATTCGTAATACGTCATTTTTGACCGCTGTTTCTTGGTCGAAATATACTCATACCATTTTTTTAAAAAATGCTACTCTTTACTCCTCTGATTAGTTTATTATTCATTCCGAATACGAGCTGTGTCGAATTAAGACCACCATTCCCTTTATTCTTATACAATGCAAAACGAATTGAAAATACTTCCTTCCAGGAGATGATACGAAGACGCTAACACTCCGCAGATCTTCTAGGCGGTGTGATCTATTAATAGCAAAATATACATATTAGATGACGTCAATGATTAAAATAAAAAATCTTGAATATCCATCGGTAACCGATCATTAATTTCTTAGTAACTAAGTAAATAGTTAATTTTAAATAATAATTATGTATAATTATTGTAAATAATTTCTGCTGTTATACAGGTAACAATGATAACACTAAATACAACAGTTATTACTTTCACTGAATAATGAATCGCACGAAGCTCACGTGTTTAAAAGTGACACATCAAATAACCATTAACTTACAAGTAACACAGATGAACCACCAAAAAACATGACATTAGCGCAGGATACAGTATTAAAATTTATTAAAAAAAATACACCAAATTATCATCTCTCAACGATAAAGAGACTAAATATTTATATTTTATACAATCTTGGATTAAATTATTTAAAATTTTTCTAAATTTTGTTAACTTTAATATCAACCTGAAAAATAAAGAAGATTTATTACGAATGTAATACGTTAAAACAAATTTAAAAACAGAAGTTATGTTTATTTTATAGTCAACATGAAAAAAAATATGCCAGTAACCAAAGGTCACATTTCAAGTTCGTTGTCGATCAGATTTACCGAAATCGATGGAACTATTTTTAATATATGTAAGAGTAAATAAATACAGACAGATGGGAAAAAATTTTATAATAGAACCTACTGACGCAGAAAACTCCTAGACAAACAATAACACAAAAAAACTCCAATTATTGCAACCAATTATTTTATAGGTAACGATATTCTATTCTTTACAAGAAAGCAGAATTTCAAGGGCTGAGATTTCTTTGAATGCTTAAACAAAATTATTTCCGGAAGGTTATGATTTTTACTAATTGCAAGCCAGCGGGCTAACTGCATAAAAATAAACTAACCGCTAAGAAAAAACTACTTGAAACAAAAAACTAATTACGTAAGAAAAAGAGGATATCCTGAAAGGCTTCTTTGAAGGCTAATAAAGATGCATTACTTTAATAAGGTACTTATTGATCAAAGTTAAAAATACTATGTTCAGTAGTGGAAGGAATGTCATTTCACTGGACATTATTCAAAATAAAAAAAAGACTAAATTCACGATTCCCATTCACTAGATTATATTAAGCGACCTCGGAAGACTAAAAAATACTAATGAGAAAAAATTATCGATTGAAAGTCGAAAATTTAAACGAATGAAAATTAAATTTTTTTTCTATAACGATTTCGTTAGGATAATTCAACACTATATAATTTTTATTTCCATAGGGAATAAAAAGCGAACAATGAAAATTATATTTTAACAATACAGTAACTGCATACAACTATATACAATTGAAGGTACTAACGGCATCCGAATGTACGCGAGAAATGTAGGGCGTACAATAATTAGTTGGAAAGACCTCATTTCACCATAGATACGGTGGTGTATGAAACACATTATAGGCTACAATATATTACCGAATCACGTCGTATCATACCAGACTAATATCCTGTTCAGTTGAACAGCTTATAACCACTACGAAAAGGATATCGTGTACAGGAGTCAAGATAACAATTCTGTACATCCAACAGAATACCTGACCTATTTACAAGAATAACCAAATCACATTTACAGACTAAAGTACGTAAAATTTGTAGCTAATCGATCGTTACATCTTAAATTTCATTAGCTATAATATTTTATTTTTTTTTATTATTAAAATAAATAAAAGAGTACAGGAAAACAAGTGAAGTATTTTTTAAATATAAAAATAACCCGGACTAAGACCAAAGCTTTTTTCTGTAAAAGATAAAAGCAAACCTTTGTGAAAAAATAATGTGAAAGAACAAATATACCAGTTTGTTTCTGCCTATTTTCTCGTACATCATCTGTTTATAACTACAACCGAAAAACTTCGGAACAAAATGAAGTAAACAGAAAATTAAAAAATAGAATGATATTTATCGAATACGATGACCAAAACGAATAAACCTAAGAATCATAATTTTTATAATCTGAAGAATCACAAGTTACGAAATTAATAATCGTACATAAAATTTTCTTTTTCTAATAAACGATTATTATTTAAGACCGAAGTTATGAACGTATAAAAATTATCTTCTCAGTTCATAAAAATACCTTGTAATCGCTTCTTGTTCTCCCTCACTCGTAACATTTTCTCATTATCGATTCGGTAAAAGTTTTTCGTGATCCATAGTATATACCGTAAACGTAACAAAACTGGTAGATGCTCTCTTACAACAGCTTTCAAGTATTTCAGAAAACCGAATTATTTACTCTTTAAACATCCGAGGCGACCCTTAACTACACCCGTTTGTCGGTCGCCGACTCTCATACATCAAGAAAATCGATGTTTCTACTGCTTTAAAAAAAAAGAAGTTTCTATTCCTTTTCTTATTTATTTTTTTCACAAAGAAGGATCGATATGAACTGTCCGTATATAAAGCAGCCTTTTCAGGTATTAAAAAAAGTAACTTTTTAATAACGCTATATCAACAAATATTTTTAAATTTAATTCTAGGTGTAAGTAAAATATAAACGTATTACAAGTTGAAACGAGTATCATTTAAAGTAATACTTCAGAAAAACGAAAAATGTAATAAACTTATAACAAAAAAATACCGAATCCTGATACCTTAAATCGATTAACAAAAAAATTGTACATAAAAATTAACTTTACCGAAGCAGTTTCAAAATTTCGAAACTGAATCACTGCTAATCACCAATAACAAGTACGTAACAGTAATTACTGTTAACCAAATTTATAAACAAACATTAATGAGCATAAACCGTAAAGATTTTCGTCAGGTAAAAAAGATAAACGAATACATGTAAAGCGCGGTTAAATATATAACGATTCAAGATCACTGAATTGGCGATAGAAGTGAAGAATATAGAACGCCAGATAACAGAAAAAAAGATTTTGATAGTTAAGGAATATAAGTAACAAAAAAAATTTGAGAAAAGAAAAGTTGAACTCTTATCACCATAAAATTTAACAAAACAATACTGAAGATAGGGAAAACTGTGATAATTAATTACTTTTATTTATTACGCCGCACAATGGTAGTATAATTTAATGAATAACTGCGAAATAAGAAATAAAAAAGGGAAAAGCTGAAATTATAAAAAACAATAAAAGTAAGTAACAGACAGCTTTACAATGAAAAGAAAAATGATTAATAGATGTATAACGGACGTGTACAGGAAGATAACCTCGATTAAAACCAAAATCCAATGACAAGAAAATGCTTAATTCATAAACCTAATTGATAATATTTTCCAAATATTACAATTAGTTAATTAATTATAAGTAGAACGTAGATAAAAATGAAATAATTTTTTGTGTTTCATAACGTTCAGAAACTCTGAATTAAGCTACAACAAAAGTGAACTTACTGTATAAAAATTCAGAATAATAGGAAATAAATACGTAATTTCCTCATTTTCAACAAGTTGTACCCGTCATACATTTCATCGACATCTCACTGGGCCATGGTTTGCTTATTGTTCACTAGATTAACAGATTGCGGCTAGCCTCCGTGGCGGAGTGGTAGCGTCTCGGCCTTTCATACCGAAGGTGCAGGGTTCGAATCCCGGTCAGGCATGGCATTTTCACCCACGCTTCACATCATTCACCTCCATCCTCTGATGTAATACTTAATTGTGGTTCCGGAGGTTAAAACAAAACAAACATGATTAACAGATTGCAACTAACACATTAGGGGGGGGGGGAAGGTAGTAATATTTGCAATTTACATCCAACGAAAGACAAATTAATTCGATCGTCTTGGAATTTCCTCGCTTTATCCTTAATTTAATTTCATGTTTGATTTTTAAGCTCTCTGATAAATAATGTGTACAATTTCATCTGATATCAGCTCATGAAGTTAGGAGAACACCTTTAATACTCCAATGATTTTCGTCGTAACGTCAGTATTAGTTAAGTGAAAAGTCCCCTCTTTTTACATGCTACAAGTGCACTCAAGGCAACTACTGCTGCATAATCAATATATCAACTTCGGACACTCGTACTCTATAGTACGTATTCCAGACCTACTATACAATTATCATCATTATATTACATTTCTTTTGCGTTTCACGTCCTAAATACACGCAAACAAGACATGCACGTCTTGTGCGCAATACAATTATATTATGTGACTACAAGGGACGACACATAATACAACTGTATAACTGCTAACCGGTATATATATCAATAGGCAATCCTTCTGATTAGCCCACCGGGCTCGTCTAGTGGTTAACGCGATATCGCGAATCAACTGATTTCAAAGTCGAAAGTTCTGAGATTCAAAGCCTAATAAAGGTAAAGATTTAATACTATATCGTGGATACCGGTGTTCTTTGCTGGTTGAATTTCAATTGAACCACACTTCTCAAAAGCGGTCCACCTGAGATTGTACAAGATTAAACTTCATTCACATTCATCCTCTGAAGTAATACCTTACGGTAGTTCCGGAGGCTAAACAGAAAAAGAGAAAGAACTCTTTTCACTTATCATTATGCCTTTATTACTACGGAATGAAACAGACAATCAAAACACGACACGATTATCTCCCCCAACGTTTCTTTACCACAATGTTTCCTTTTAATGAGACCTCAACTAAAATATTAGTATTCCTTATAAGGACAATTCTGTTTTGTTAACGAGCCACTAGGTTTACAGAAAGCTAAGCAAATTATCTCATTTGTGTCAGTCAATTATCCCGTCACTCATACCTAATAATGACCGAATGGACTAAAACTAGTTCGTATCTTAATTAAAACCTCGAACACGTTTTAAATCGTCTTGTTTTTCATCATGATAAAATGTGCTGTCTGATGTTATATATTCGGTCAGCACTCCAAAAAATTAGAATTTAGCACGAAGATTTCGAATTACACTTCTTGGTGGGACAGTTTTTTTCTTTTAATTTACTCTTTTTTTTTAACGATTTTTAGTTTTAGACTTTGATAGGTAAAAATATAGAAGACTATTAAGCACATCTGTATGAAATATTTCTAAAATTTTTAAGTAAGACCCAATAAATTTTGATAGTTTTATTTACTTGCAATAACTTTTATCTCAGATTTTCACGATGAACTGCTACGATTTAATGTTTTACATTTTAAAAGTTCGTTTTATTAAACGAACTTTTAAAGAAGATTTTAAGAAGAAAAGAAATACAACATCTAATTAACAATATTAACTGAATGAGCAATTCCAGGAGATTCAGAATAAATACATAGAAAGTTCTAAAAGGAAAATTTTCTTGATTGATTTATCTTACGATAATGGCGATCAAAATATTACAATGAATCGTACAATAATTTCCAAAGCAAACTGAATGCGCTCTGTCCTTAAATTGGTAAAATATTTTCGATAAGAATCATCGGCCGATCACTAAAGCAAATTTTAATTTTGGAATAATGCGCACTTAATGAACATATTCGAACAATGGGGAAAAACTGTTCTATTATTACCAGAACCTAAAACGGGTAGAGAAACAAACTACCTACGTAACACACTCTCTCTTCCTAGCTAACAGCATGCTGAATAAATACAGAGAATTTTATTTAAAATTTTTTATAAATCATAAAGAATTCAAATTCTTTTTTACAGAAATAAAGAAATAATTATAGAGCCAGGAAGAATAAAAGAAGTAAAATTTCGAGAAATTTATAAATTTTTTAAAAATTTCGTTATATGAAAATTATGTAAAAAGGGACTTCAAATGAAAACTTAATGTATGCAGAGAAAAAAGACGCAGAAGAGTTGCGTGTAAAGCAGTGGGGGTTGTCACCCGCGGGACGCACCACACCCTGGGCCGGACCACACCTAAATGCAATCATCCCCTGTCCTTTCAATACTCCGAACACGCAACTAAAGCTACTACTACCATATTCTTACTCGCAGAGGAACTAATAGATATTTATTATTCTGAGTAACGTTAAAATACTCTATTTTCCGTTTATAAAAGACAGTTTTAATTAAATTATAAAACAAACAGTCGACAATCATTTCAATCATCAAATGGATCAAACTTAATAGAATATTTTATTTCATGATACAGAAGTTCATACTAAACATATTTTCATTACCTGCAGTATTAATATAACTACCATTCCTTTTTTTAAATATACACATAATTAAAAACATAAACAATCGAAATCGAAACAACCTGAAGGATGTAAAATAATAATTTTATCAGTGCAAAAATACCCGATTTCTTTAAACTATCTGCCTCAAATTCGTAATTCTTCGATCTGTTAACAAAGTAATTAAATAGAATTTCGTTTTACACCAAAACGAAATGTACACCACAGTAAAACTAAATCTTAACGACTCTTTCATCTCTTTTTCCCAAAGAATCTTTCAAAATAATTACAGGCTCTTTTACTGTAACAATTACTCGTGCTGTTAATGTCAGTTTAAAAAAAAAAAAAAAAATCAAGAAACCCCATAAATTTTAATCGAAATAGTTTCAATCTGGGCGCTGTTTCTATTAAATTTTGTACGTCGGAAAATTTTATATAGTTCAAATATGTTCAGCTCTGGGTTTTCACGAGCTGCAAGTAAAATTTAGTATTTAGGTTAATTTCTTTGTACGTTTGCCCTTTTTCTATTACACGATTTTCAAAATTAGATTCTATCGTCATGTGTAGTTATTTATAAGTGTTCCTTGTACACGTTTGTGAATGAGCATCTAGTTTGTTCAATTTATTATTCGATGCAATTAGGTCCGAAACGACTGCGGAAGAATTAAATGAAAAAGAATTTAAAAGATAAAACAATTATTTGTGCACTTTTTATATACTATAAAAAGGAAACTGTAAAGAGAAAACTAAAGTAAAGCGCACTTGACACGAAATTGTAAATAAAGTGTAGATGTGTGTGTGTGTGTGTGTGTGTGTCACACACACACATATATACATATATATTACTGATGACTAAACGAAGAAAATATGAAAAAAGAAGCAAAATGTCGATGGTACGACATTATTAAGAATGGATGGCATTATTATTAAGAAAGATGTATTTTAAGAAATAGATAGACAATGTAAAGTAAAAAGGAAGACCGCCCCCAAGGATGTGGTGAAATGGAAAAGGAGAGCGAAGATACATGAGATTTATAAAAAATAAAAAACTGTTTCAAAAGACAGAAGAAATGAAACTCAAAAATGAAATAATACTGCACCGCGTTTTTACATCGGACATGCGAAGGGAAAACATTTTATGGATCCCAGGAAGAACTAGTAGATTGCAAGATACATAGCGTTCTATAAAATACCAGAGGGGGAAAAATAATCAGACTAAATTTTAATATAAAGGAATATAAACTGATGGTGAAATAAAAATAAATTCTACGATAACAACTTGATAAGAGCTCTAAATATTTATACGACAATAAGGCGGTAGTAGACGAGCAGTATTATCAGCGATACGTGCCACTTGGGTAAGTAGATCGAAGTAGTCTACGAGACGGTAATGACGTTTCTGATATCGGATAAACACCCTCAGATTTCAACAAAAGCATAATGATTAAAAATGAGAGAATCATCACTCAACCGGTTTAAATCCAAACCGCTAACAGTACTAGAGCCCGTAACCAAAAAGTCACGAAAACGAGGCTATCGCTTTCATTGCCATTTAATTACATTAGGTTGTGCTGCTCTAAAAAAAAAAAAAAATGCATGAGAGGAGTATGAATGAGTGATGAGTGAGAATTTGTTTCCTTTTCTTGCAGGGTGCAGACTGAGACTAGCCAGGAAGCTCAAGTGAAGAGATCGATCAAACCCCTCGAGACTGAGTTATATGGGGCAGGTTCATTTACGCCTAACAACATCTTAGCGGAGCCTATTACCTAGCCTGGGAAGGATAGCGTTCCGGGTCCGAGCTCGACATACCCCGCGGTGATGTGCATAAATGGCATTCCTTCGAAACTCATCGACACAAAAAAGTTTGTGCTAACCGACAGAACAAATCGATTAAAGCTATTCTAAAACCTACATCTTGTTTTATTATTATAGTAAGACTTTTTTTTTATAAACCTGTTAAAATATCAACTTAAACAAATACAACAATTTAAAATTATATATTTTAATGTAATAGACAAAATCGCTCAAGTTTTACTGAGAAATAGCTGCAAACAGCATTTGTAGATAGAACGAAACCGCAAACGTTTTCCGATTTGTAAACTAAAATCTAAAAAGCGCGAACAGTGAAGAGTTAGGCGAAAAGGAAGCGTACCGATTTTTTACTAGATAGGTCTTAAAATTCGATTCTCAGCAACAGCCCTTCTTTTTTCATCAAAATCAAGGCAAAAATATTAGAGAATAACCTCTGGAGGAAAATAAAAATCGAAAATATTTTTGAAAAAATGCAAACGCAATAGAGTTTTTACTTTCAAAGCGAAGAATGTAAGGAGATTTAGATAAAAAGTTTCACAAAAAAATGACAGATTGAATTTCTGTAGTAAAATTTTGCAGTACGTATAGACGTTAAACAAATTAAATTATTTCCACTATTTTAGTACGGATTTTGGTATGTTCTACAGATAGGGTGAAAACTGATAATTTATTTTTCCAGAACTACTTTAAACAAAAGAAAAAACTACCTATTACAATCATTGAAAACAGAAAAATACAACCAACAACACATTTATTGGGATACTAGAATAAAATATCGGTTAAAAAGTTAGCAAACATAAAAAGTTTGAAGTTATCACGAATATAAAAGTGAACAATAAATTTAACTTTTAACAATCAGCCAATTCACTTTTTCCATGACAGAAAATCAAAACACGTCAATCCGTCTTATACACGTAATACCGATGAAACTTTAAAATTTCAAAACAAGCAGGTTACATCTTAATATAGCTCTTCTGCAAGCGGTACTAACTATATATTCGTATTAACTCTGAACGGATTAGTAAACGGATTAATAAAATATTTAAATTAAATATTTCATGATTGCAACTTCCTTTTCAAAAACTAGAATGTGTCACACTGATGGAAATGAAATGCGATTTCGTAAGAGAAACGACTTTTCAGAAGAGATTAATAAAAGCAATTTTACTCATAAAAATGCTTAAAAATAACAGTAATAAATAAATAAACAAAACAGGCCTAGATTTTATAAATCTTTTAAAATCGTTTTTCAGTACAAATTACAATCCGACATATAGACAATCTCACTAAATTAGAATTTCAAGTTGCACATACGTAAGGTTAATGAAACGATTAATATACAAAACAAGCAGACATTAAAACACCGGTCGATTAAAAATTATACTTACAGATTAAAAGATAACCTCAGGTCATCATACGCTCTTATATAACAGTCTCTCCAGCAGGGCATCGAGCGAAGTAATCGTCATCATTACTAATAAGAAACGGAGGTTTGAGATACACGCGAAACGAATCTGTAATCGATAACACCTCTACTCGAGATGTAGTAACATCTCGGTAGTCGAGAACTCCAGAACTCTCTAGAACTCACAATACCGAATCGAAGACATTCTCAACAGATCGGTCCAAGCTTGTCGACAACAAATGAACAATATTTATCAATTAAAATACCACAATAAAAAACTAGCCGTTTAGTTTTTTTTTTTTTTTTTTTTTTTTTTTTTTTGTATTATATACAGTAGAAGTTTAGTGACTAAAAATTAATTCACACTAACGTACGAGTAAAAGGAAACCAGAACAGAACAAAAGACATAAATCCTACCTACGTAGAAATAGTGAAGTTCAAATGTTAAAGTGTTTTAACTTATGTAAAACAGGTGTTATTTATATATTTCTAAAAAAAAAGGTTAAACATACAGATTTAAGGATGGATACAAATCAAAAGGATAGCGTAAAACATAATCCTATCAGGACTAAATACACTTATTTCAAACACTGAAACAAATACAATAAAAATAAGTTTTAAATAGATTTAGATATTAACTGTAATAGATCAAACAAACTATTGGAAGTTAATCACGTTGTTGTTTGTTCGAATTTATCAAACTAGGTTAAGACAGTACTAACAATTAATCTACATTATTTCTTTCTAACTCTCGGCGATAACCGCAGTACCAAAAATGTCAACCGTTGTCACTCATTCGTCTCAGATAATGTATACAGTTTTTAGACTGCCAACTGCCTTACATAAATATTTTAAACCCTTTTGAACGCGTCTGCTTCTTTCGTTTTATCTTCTTTAGCTCCCGTACACCGTAAATTGAATACAATTAAATCCAAATAGCACACAACCTAACTTTATTTTCCTCGAATATGCAATTCCGAAAGCATAATAGGCACATCTAAATTTCTATGTCTTTCTTACTTCGTTTTTTATAGCTATTGTATAAAAGAAATATTTACAGGTTTAGTTAATTATCAGATTATCTTCTCTAAATTTCAACATGATTTTATATTAGTGAATTTTAATCTACTGGGAGTTTAACAATCTACATAACGATGGAAAATACTCAGATTTCCCTATAAAAAAAAAATTAATTGCATTTTTTCATGCTCTTGTACTTTATGATTATTTTAAGCGTTTAGCGATTACACACAGTTTCGAAAACGGTCACTGCAGTTCAGTAACGCACAAGCACCCAAATATCAGTTTATAAATGTTCAGATAATTAATAACTATCAACTGAAAAAAATTAGGCTTTGATTAAATTTAAAAGCACTTAGTATTTAGAAAAAAGGCTGTACTGTTTATGTACGTGTATTATCTTTAACTAGAACTGCTCCATTTTTAAAATGTTAATCAATGTAACATTTTACTCTAAGTTGTAATTGTAAATCAAAATTATTTAATCTGCACCCTTCGACAAGACAAAGAAACGACCCCGTAGTTCTTCGTCTTTCAATGAAATTTATTCTAAGAGAAAATATCTCCAGCTTGTGATACGTGATTAAATATAACAAAACTGAATACTTTACAGAAGCACATATCGACGGTAGCAAATAATCATACTATACTTAAATCATCAGATTCCATATTCTTTCAAGATTAACGGTGTCACTTAATATCGTCAAAATGTCAAGAATTTCGTTTATACGTATCAACCCACTATCTAAAAATAATGCTGATTTCAGTATAGATTCGATTAATCGATTTCTTGAGCGACCTTAAATCCAGTGCGACGATATTTCATGTATTATTACAAGAAACAATAAAATCGATAAGGAACAAGATTTACAACATAAGACCAGTGACATAACATTAAATTATTCGATTCTCTGAAAATTAAGTTTTCCCGTTACCTATATTTTTCCTTTAGAAGTACAGCAGTATATTTATTTTCTGTAAGATAAGATTGTCTTATTAAATAACCTGTTTTCTTCTTTAACTGCTTCATGATGTACACATAAAAATAACTCATCATATTCCATATAACAATCACAATACATAATATGGTCCTCGGTCGGTATTATTTAATTAATTAAATTACAGACCGGGGTATCTCATCGTAGGAGCACCGGCTTTGTCACTGATCTCTTTTAATACTAGAATTCCTTATATAAGTACTGAAAAAAATAAATACAATATCGAATAGCGGTTATATAAAAGGAAGAAGCATTAAGTTCTTTAAAATACGAGTATTTGTATGGAGAGTAGTGTTTAATAGTAGTAAGACAAGAACTTTGGAAAGATCGGAATGGAAAACAATAGTGGACTTTGGAATACGGTGAAAATTAAGATGCGGCTAAAAATTAAAGATTCAAACGATAAACTCTGAAGGCGAATACGAAAGAAAAGATTCAGGAGGGATATAGAAAAGAGACAAAAATTAGGTCGGTGGTGGTCTATTTTAAGTCATTCGAGTTTACTTTATTCTTAATAGAGGGAGGTGTAGAATGTTAAATCTGCGATGAAGACTAAGATCTTGACTAAAATCGACTTGACACAAATGACGGTAGAATGTAGTAAACATGTTAAGATTAATAGCCTACCAGTGAAGAGAAAGGAACACAGAATTAGCACTGAACCGGTTGTCTAATGATTGATGAAACCAAAAATATGAACGGTTTATCGATCCTCACGTTCGGGAAATAAACGAAGAAAATCTACAGCTATTAAGAAATTGTTGTGCAAGTCGAATATAG
Source organism: Zanna intricata (assembly GCA_010016005.3). Taxonomy (NCBI): domain Eukaryota; kingdom Metazoa; phylum Arthropoda; class Insecta; order Hemiptera; family Fulgoridae; genus Zanna; species Zanna intricata. Next base: position 12,999 of record JAAAKQ030313390.1, read on the forward strand.
AAGTCGATCGGTTTCAATGAGGCGGTTAAAAACTATATCGATAATATTCTTCTTCATCTAGAGTTTCCAACGATATTTGCTTTATTCAACCGGGATTCGTAGATACCACCTGGGACCTTCCACAGGAGCTTGGTGAACGTTTAGACGAGTTACAGTACCATTCTCCGCGCCAGAATACGCAAATTAGAACCCGCAACGTGGTTGAATGATAAAATACGGGTTCGGTAGCCTTAAATTATTATCAAAATGGCTACCACTTGAATGTTCCGCACAGATACTTGATTAACAGCCGGAAACTGACTACACGCCTTCTCTTCTGCACTCCTCGCACTACGCGGTTTGCCAATTTCTAAAACACAGTTTTTGCAGGGACACTTTAAAATTATGGACTAACGCAGAATAGTGTCATTTTAAATTAAAGTTGCCTTTTATTACCTAGTCTTTTTTATAACTTTTTTACCGAGACTGTTTTATAAATATATATATATATATATATATATATATAAAACAGTCTTTTTTCTTTAATCGTCTTATTTCTTTATGAATGATAAAT
>JAAAKQ030313390.1:13651-26712 GCA_010016005.3 Zanna intricata
ATAATAATAATAATAATAATAATAATAATAATGTACTCTACCAAGATAACCAGAAAAATTTTAATTAGTTAATGTTAAGATATCCCACAAAACCTTTTATCTCGAAAAGAACCGTTTCAAATATTTAAGTACAGTAACTTTTGGTAAGATATAACTAGGTAACACCTTATGTTAAAATTTTATCGGTAAACTACTTTGTTAAACCGACTGCGGATAAACATTGTGTTAAGATCAAAAGCTAAATTAATTCGTAAACACCTGAACGGTCTAACCTCATTTCGTAAACGCTCATCTCCGCTCAGGGAATGTTGATAAAGCTGTAGACATACAAGTAGAAGGGATCTAACGAACAACTAACTGCGTAAATTACAATAATACCTTCCGATGTGGATTGCGATTGTTTCAATCCAATAATACTCGAGTAACCACATTATACATACACAAGTAAGAAATAAATTTCTCAATTATAAAACTTCTTAACACTACTTACTCCACTAAGTTTTATTCAAGAAAAAATTCACATAGAACGAGAATTTGAATGCATTAAAAAAAAAAATGAATAATGATAACTATCTAACTGTGGGGGAATATTTAACTTCCAAACAGCTAAAAAAATGCCTAAGCAATCAGAGCGATAATAAATAAAATTATACGACTGAATCTTTAGATATCAGAGAAAATAAAATTTACGATCAGACAAATATTCTTATCTATTCTGATTTCTTAGACAAGAAATGGAGACAATTCTCTATCAGGAAAATTCAAAATAATTTTAAACATAATTCTGCATTTTAAAATGATTGATGAATAATTCGATCGCACGTTTCCACCCCAAACGAGGGAAACAAATCCCATCTACTGTTTCCATCTGTCGAGGAAAAAACAAAATTGGAAAGAACATCAACCTTCTAGAATTAAATATCGTTCGAGAAGAAACACTCACACATTTATTACAAATTTACGCTTATTTCTTAACGTCAACCAATATTTTTCAGAGAGCTGTATCTGACTGTAGAATTTGTAACTACTCTTACCGGTCAGGATCTTCTATAGTCACAAAGTAATGTCAACAGCTACTACAATTTTTTTTTATAATTAACGTTTAACCGCCTAGATTTCTTATTTCCTAATTAAATGAAAACTTTTCTCACTACAATGAACACTTCCCACTTCAACCTGTTGACAGTCTTATTTTACCCGCTCTAAAAAACTGTTCTTCATTAATAAAACGCATAAAAAAAAATGTAGGCCCTAGTTTCAAACGGTTAAATTCGAGGTTTCCAGGGTAGTGTCATCAGTTCCTTGCTTTTCTTAATAATCATAACGATCTTCCTCAAAAATCACACTGTTATGTTAATGTAATCCTTTTCGCAGATATTACTATAACAAACAATATTGAATAATAGACAAGAACAGAAAATTCTACATAAAGGTTTTTTAAGAAATATTCATCGTATGGATTATACACGTTTAATTTTAACAAAACATTGAGATGTTATTTTCTAGAGAAAATGTAAATACAAATGTATTAAACCATCCATCTACGAATTAATTCAACCAACGATAAGATGAGCATTTCTGTTGTCCAAACTAATACAATTTTGGAGCATCTTCATAAACAACAGATTTCGGAATGACCGAAACGTCTCTTTTTAAGAAGATGAGCAGTTTAATTTCAATTTAAACTGTTTTAGTCGATCGCTAGGTTTGCGTAGTTATTAAAATTAAAGGCCCTATTGTGCTTATAACCAGAGGCATTCCCATTCCACTTCTCTAGGCTTATATGAAAAAAACTCACGAGCGCTCAGGATAAAAAAATGAACTAACACGTACATTTTTGTCGATAAATATATTTCAGAAAAACCGATTATCAAAACTCTGATTTTTTATTTGTTATTTCATTATCTAAAGATGTTTGCAATTTTTAACAAACCACACAACAAAGCTACCCATTATACACAACAGAATACTTCGGGCTACAAGAAGGAAACTTCGATCTATATTTTTAATTAATCCCAACGATCTAACATTTTTTTTTTGTAATACAGAAACAATAATATCATGTGCATTTTTAATATTTCTTTATTATTACTTTATTTTATTAGTAATATTAAAATGTTTTTTAATTAATATTTTTAAAATGTTTTTAAAATTAGTAATATTAAAATGTAAAAAAAAATGCATGTATGTAAGAAAACAGAAAACTTCATTTTTTCATACAACCATTTTTAATGCGTATTTAATAAGCGATCATTGATTTCGCACTATTTATTTCACGTAATTATTATTTTTACTCATTAAAATTAACTATTACAACTCGTATTTTTTAATTATTTTTATTGTACTTTGTATTTTCCTAATGGTTCTGCCACGTTTTTCATTGTTCCTCCCAGGCAATCATTGAAGCAATTCCTTTTTGATAATCTTACAATAAATCGCCTACAATTCCTATGTAACTCAACAATTTTTACGATTAAATATAATTTATTTAAAAAGTAAAACTTTTAGCTTAAATTATAATGTTGAAAAAGAATCGCTGCGATTCAATTTAATCGCCTAAAACACAATAGTTTCTCGGTAACGTAACAACTTACGAGATAGTGTTTTTGAAGCTTACAAAAAATAGCGATGACTAAAAACAATCGGGGTTTAAAGTAAGTAGTAGATGGCTTACACTAGTTTTACTCTTAAATTGTTCCCTACATAATAGTTCCATGCCAGCAGAAAACTTTCTTCTTTCTCACTGTCAATTGTAGGACTGAAATGTTAGCTTTTGAAATCGTTAACAGTGGAGAAAGATTTCTCTATGCGATATATTGACATCAAAACTAACCCTCTTGCAAGCGATTCGATGAAAATCAGTCAAATCGTAATATTTTTATAGTAAATTATTTAAAGTAACAGTGTGCTTCAATTAAGGGGCATAATAAGTTAAGTACGTTATAAATAATGGAAATATTTTTATTGTTATCAAGCATGCTCGTTAGAACTAATTTGTTTTATAAACTAAACAATATTTTCAAATGTGTTTATAACTATCGACTATAAAAATATAGAGCAATTATTAGTTCTCATTCATTATTAAGAGATTTGGGAGCTTTATAACATCAACGATTTTTATAGCTCATCGATTACTTTGAAAAAAATAATCGGTTCCGATTCAAAATTACCAAATTAAATAAATAGAAGATGAAATACTTAAACGACATCCAGTTAATATCGTAAACATTTTGTTCTTTCCCGGGCACACATAATCTTCTTCATTATTCTAGAGTTATTATTAAGCATTACTTTCTTTATTGCAACTTTATTTACTAACTTCTGCTTCTCACCATACATCGGCTGATACGGGACCATCGATGTCCGGAAACAAGCCGCCATCAAATACAATTTACAATAAAACATTTTTTGAAAGAACAGGAAGTCCCTTTCCGACGATATAGTTTTTTTTCCATCAATTCGTCGAGGATTCCTTTCAACGGATACAGATTCAAGTCAAAGATATTGCCGGAGTTACAGTTAAGACAGAGTATCTTGTATGTTGGATGATCCCCACCGGGCGGCGGTTGTTTACAAAACTACATTCAGTGTTAATATGAATACGATCGGTAACCGATTACGTTTAATTCAATTAGTTTTGAGTAAACTGAACTTCTGATTTGTACGAAAAATACATACGGAAGTTTAAGTAATATTCTGTGCTCATTAATTTTTGTTCTATAAATGTTATACGAAGTACTCCCGGTTTGCTAAAGAAAATTTTAAATGCAGTCAAAAAACAGTATTGACGATAATCTGATGTTCGGTATCAAAACGGTTTTGAATGTTTATCGTTTTAAATATGAAAATATGAAACATTACAGATACGTAGAATCAGAGAAGCTATATCTGAAGTAACAACTCAAGAGACGTATTTAACTCTGTTACATTGTTAACAAAAACTATCGCAAAGAAACTCTTACCTTTTTAAGGTCGATAATGTTAATAAATCACGGAACATTACGAGGCATATTCATTCGTTATATAGTCCAATTTCTCTTAAAAATAAAATAACATTAATACTCGAAACGACAAAGGAATAAAATAGAAAGCGAAAGAAAATCGCATTCATTTAAACAATGTCTGGTTGTTTTAAAACAATATGTAAAACATACGTGCTGGCGGCTTAAATAGATTTTATTTTTTACAGGTTTTTAATAAAAATAAATGAAGTTTAAGCCATACGTTTCGTTTACTTTTTCGTATTTAATTTCCTTGATCATTACACGCAGAGTTTAATAAAATTTATATTGAAAAACCTCCCATTATCGGCAAAAATCTGTCAGTAATGTATAATTCTATGTGGGAAAGGGATTACTTTCTTACCGAGGACCAAGTACAACTTTCGGTTGACAGCATACTGATAACTTATTGTAATGTATCAGTTTCAGAAATTTATTTTACGAATAAGTAAATTTTATGAATATCACTGATAGAGAGCCGAATTTCATTTTGGAGGTGAAAAAATTTTCTTCTCCTCTTTGTTACCTAAACATTGTTTTATTTTTAAAAAATTTTTACTGTAAATTTATATAAAATTATTCACGGACTGTAACAGACTATAAAACTCACGAAAAATTATTAAGTTTATTAAAGATTAAATAAAGTGTTCTGAAAAAAAATTGTAATTTAGCGATTGAAGTCATTTCTGATGCTTTAATTAAAATTGTCGACTAAAATTGAAAAAGTTTAACTCAACGGTCGGTCGAAATTGAAAGAACAAATTTTTTAATAAAATAGAAGAGTGTTCCAAACGTTCTGACTAGATTTAACTCGCTAAAGTTAAAGAAAAAGTTGAATAAGAGCATCTTATGTTAACTTTATCTCCTTTGAATACAACCATTTCTTACACCAGTATAATTTCACTTCGCTTGCAAAATAGTTTGAAAGAAAAAAAAATCAATAAAGTAGACGGCAAAAGTTTTTTGTGTTATGTAAATGTTAATCGATAAAATGCTTTAATGAAGTACGAAGATGTAAACAAAAGACATCTCTGTAGAGGGTTGATGTGTAGATCGCAAAGCGGGATTCTTCGCAGAACTCGATTTTTTATCTTTCGTTTCATTCATTAAAAAAAAAGTAAATTTAATGAGGTTTTAAAGTAAATTCTCATTTACTTAAATGAGAATTTTATTAAAGTTTAGGAAGATTCCTGTACAAATCACAAAAAAATGCGTTAAAAAAATACTTTATGGGCATTCCCTCAAAGTAGTAAAAACATTATAGATATTTAACTCTCGCTACGTTATTTAAATGTTATTTAATCGGTTAAATACTAGAATAGATGCAAAAGTTTAAGCAATATTTTAGTTGAATAACAATTTAAAACAACTTATATAATATGTTTTAAATATTTTCCTTTATCAAAAAGTTTGTTAATTATCAAAAAACTACTACTAGTAATGCTGAAAGAAATATTCTGAACCGGCAATCCGAACGATAGAGTAGGCCGACTCTCGAATCTCAAGTTCATGATTCTGGTTTCCGACGCAATGCCGCATGAGATACGCAGTCCACAAGGATGTGTTGTATTATAAGTTGGCAGTCGCAGCGAATACAAATTGGTCAAACGGTCCGATTCATTCAGTGTCTATGTATAAGATTAGTACGCCTATTAGTAAACAACAAATAAGAACCTCCACTCGACGGTTATTTCGGATTGAAGAGCTCCATGGCAGCACATTATCCTTGAGACGTGCTGGAGAGGTTAGCGGCTAAAGAAAGTGTTACGTTTCTCTAGAAGAACATTTCTTTAGTTGCACGTTTTTTTTTTTATTTTTATTTTAAAAGAAAAAATATGCGAAATTTTAGCAACAAAGTACAGCTAAATGCGTTAAATACATCAGAAGGACTTTTATCATTTTCATACTGATCCGTGAATTTAAAGAGAAACTTTATGATACAGAAAGATATTCAAGACAAATTCCGCAATTGAGTTCAATTTACTTTACAAGGGACCCAATAACTATACCGCCAGTAAATTTAAAAGGATATTTCACCATCCCCCAACAAATATTGCGTAACGTTCAGTCTTTCCAATGACTTTTTTTCTCGTTTCTTGTTTTATATATATATATATATATATATATATGTATATACAGAAGATACAGTACGAGGGCGGCGAGCGCTCTCCCTGATCTTATATTTTCACAATCTCCTTCCAGCGAATTCTCATAGGGGTAACAATTTTATCTTAACCGCTTTCCAGATTCCTGTTATCATCACGCACTATAAATGTTAACAATGTTCTTACACTAGGCCCGGATCATAACTGTAATTTTGCAATACGGAGAGAATGTTTGTATAACATCTACGTTAATCTGAGTAAGCTACATATAATAGTTAATCATTTCTTTATTACATAAACGCATCGATTTTGTTAATATCTCTTCAACTATACTGACGAAACGGTCCGGTAATCAAGCATAACAAAACAATAAAGAGACAATGCAAAAAGAAAAATTTACAGCCGCATAAAAATTATTTCGCAAGACTGATATACAGAATGAGGATTAGTTGTATCGTAAACGTCTATGACCATCAATTCATAAGTTATTGATCAATAATAATATAAATTAATCTAAAAAATAAATGGTAAAATAAAAACAGTTTTAAAAGGAAAACTGGAGGTGTATAACTCAACGACTATCAGTAAAAAAATTCATGAATATATTAATAAAAGAAATACTGGAAAAGAAACTAACAAAAATAACGAAAAAGAAACTAAATAAAATATGAATTAAAATAGATAACAGACTTTAATAATCTAATATGAAAGAAATGAAATTTCTAACACGAAAATGATAAAGTTACCAGATAATAGGTGTAGAAATCCATTTTTATGGATTTCTTTATTATTAAATAATTCATTATTTAATAATAATAAATTTAAATAATAATAAATATTATTATTATTATAATATACATAAATATTATTATTAAATAATTTATTAATTTTATGGATTTTTTTATTATTTTTAAACATAATAGGTGTAGAAATCAATATTTTGGCAGTTTCCATCGATCTGTAGATTGATGGAACCGACAGATCGATGTAAACTGCCAAAATAAACAGTCTCAGTAACAGAAAACGCAATTGTAAAGAAAAAAGCTGACAACTATGAGTTGTTTCTCAAGTATGTCTTACACACACGACTTAACTTAAAAAATATTTTTCGTTTATTTAATTCTATGATTCTACCTAAAGCGCGCGCGTATAATGTATTTAATTCACGCGGGTGTGGCGATGCTAGCGGCAACGATCGGCACTGACTAACCTAATGTAATTTCACAACTTGCGTAGAATAAAATTCTTGTAAGGTCTAAAGACTGGTGCAGCCGTGAGGCTTAACGCACCGGGTACCGGGCCAACCAGGCGATCGAGTTCCAAATCAAGCCAGCCGAGATGCTTCTTTTACACTTTAAATATTATTCATTTAATTCTACCACTCACCTATGGCATCACAACATAGAAAATGTCTACAATATCATCTTTTTGGGGTGGGGGTGCGAATTTTCAAAAGGTTTTTTTCAGCAAATATTATTATTTTTTAATTGTTAACAAATGTGTCTAAGAAAAATATGACCTTAATTATGTGAAATCTCGTGATACAGAGAGTGACCTTGCTCTACAGCCTCACCCCCTTAACGTTTTAGGTTGAAAATTTAATGGAATTAATGCTCCACATTAGAAGTAATATGACAAAGTTTGGTCAAATTTGGTCCGCTTTTTACCAGCTACTAGAATTACTATGTCATCAGTAAATCGTACGTAGCAACTTAATCTTTTCACCTCGCACTGTTACTACAGATGTAAATTGTTCATTAACTGCTAGTTTTATGTAGATTAAAAAGTATCGGAGATAGGGAACATCATCCTTGCCGAACTTCCTTTTTTATTACAGTTTCATTCTTACGTCCTTCGATTATTACCGTTGCAGTTTAGTTCCTGTAAATATTAGCAATTGTTTTTCTATCTTATTCTTGAACCCTAATTTTTAAAATGCTGAACATTTTATTGCGGTTTACGTTATCAAATGCCTTTTCTAAGTCTATAAATGTCACGTAAGTTGGTTCATTTTTCTTTAATCTTTCTTCTACTATTAATCTTAAGTGATAAAATTTTCCCTTGTCTCTATACTTTTCCTAAAACCAAACTGGTCTGTAGTATTCTGCTAATATTTCTTCCATTCTCCTCTCAATTCTTCTGTAGAGAATTCTTGTTCAGATTTTTTATGCGCGAGTAGTTAAGCTAATTGTTCTGTATTATTTACAATTGTCCTGCTTTCTTTGGAATCGCGACAATAACACTCTTTTTGAAGTCTGACTGAACTTCCCCTTTTTCGCAAATATTACACATTACTTTGTATAATCTATCTATCGCTTCCTCGCCTGCACTGCATAGTAATTCTGCTGGTATCCGTTTATCCCAGGAGCCCTTATGCTATTCAAATCGTTTAATGCTCTATTAAATTCAAATCTCAATATTGTATCTCCCCATCATCCTCTTCCAGTTCCTCTTCTTCGTCGATAACACCAGTTGTTAATTCAATTCCTCCGTATAGTTCATCAATATATTCCACCCACCATCCACCTTTTTCTCTCGTATTATAAATCGGTACAACATCTTTATTTAACACATTAATAAATTTTAATTTATGTAACACAAAATTGTTTACTTTTCTGTATGCTCCATCTATTTTACCAATGATCAATTTTTTTCTACTTCTGAACACTTTTCTTTAACACGTTCTTCTTACGCTTGTCTGCACTTCCTGTTTATAGTATTTCTTAACTGTCAATAGTTCCTTTTACCTTGATGTTCATCCATCAGCTGCAATATATCCTCTGATATCCAAGGTTTTCATCCAGTTCTCTTTGTTACACGATACATCTGACACCTTTTCTTCAGGTTTTTACCCCAATCTACATATCATTACCACTAAATTATTTCGGTATAAATGTCTGCTCAAGGATATGCTTTGCAATCGAGGAGTTGATTTCTAAATCTTTATTTAATCATAATGTATTCTATCTGGCACCTTGCAGCATCACCAGGTTTTTTTCACGTGTATATTATTATGATTTTTAAACTACGTGTTGGCAATACTAAATTAGAATTCGTGCAAAAATTACTCAAGAAATAAAATCACCTTTTGCTTATTGCTTCCAACAATAATTCCTCGAAAACACACATCGATCAAAATCTGTTACGTGCTTATGCAAAAATCTCAAACGTACGAGTAGTATCTACAGTAACTTAAATACGTAAAAGAAATCACTTGTAAAAACAGAATCCTTGAAATACATTTCTGTTAAAAGGTTCAAATTTTAATGTTGAAATAATAATGACAAGTATTTATAGGCGAAAATATAAAATTTAGACCGTACAGTATTAAAAATAAAACGAATAACAGAAGATATAATGTAGTATTCGTCAGATCGTAATTATGAGTAATTACGCGTCTTACATAACCGACTAAAAGTTAAATGAACTAAGAGTACAAAATAATAATTACCGTATTTAAGGTGATAATTAGTTTTTATCTTGAACTCTGTATAATACATGGCATTAACATCTCTTTCCTTATCAGAAAAAAATTATCAGCACAAAAATAAATAAATTACTAAAAAAAAAAAGTAAATGACGAAACTTAAACTTATTCATACATACATCAAATTCTGCATTATTGATAAATACCGTATCATTCGACACGTGAAATGAATCTATAGATTTCCTCAAACTAAAAACAGAAAAATGAGAAAAGAATAACGAAACAGGAATCATTATATTAAAACACCTAGTCGAGTTGAATGATGAGTCGTCGGATCTCTAATAAATTATACTGCACCATTATACCACACTACGGCTAATTTTACTAAAACATTAATTACGTAATAGTTGACAGTTCTCGACGTACAAATCACTCTCCTAGATTACTGTTACGTTTAATTACAGCGGTACATCGGTACACCTTGAAACAGTAGTTTCAATTTTCAAATAGTTTATTGATACTGTGAAGAAACCGCTAACTTATTTTACGTGAAGTCTTTCGTTTCTAACAACACCAAATATAATTAAGTTCTATCGAAATTATCTATTCAGTAAGGTAACCATACAGTATAAAAATACTATAGGAGATAACACATTTTAAAACGATAAAAAAGGCTTTAGAACGATGAAACAGTAACCATTTAGAACATTAAATATTACGACTTCTTTTCTCTACTCGATTCACTTTTTCCCAGTTTTCTGGGCTTAGGCCAGAGATATAAAATTCTTTACCGACCGGATGCCTATCCTGGCGCCAGCCTTCGAGAGGACGCCGGCAGCATATGTCGTGAATGAAGTCACTAACAGTGTATATATTATGGCTATTGTTTTTATTAAGATATCAATGTACAATAAAACTTAAGATAGCTGAAAAATTTTTAAGACAAATATATAAGTAGAAATTCAAAAACTGAAGGTGTTCAACCAGGAAGTGTTAAATTTTATTTTTATTTTATTTAAATTATTTCTTACAGTCAATAATGCGTTTCCCCGTCCCACAAATTTAGTCTGATGACAATTCCAGTATAATATAAACGCTAGGAAGCACTGAAGAAATTTACAAGGGTAAACTAATATCGGCTCAAGATGTTTTGAATGAATTCTGGATAACTATGTGAATGTAACTTAACCTTTAAAGACGCTCAAGAATGCCTTCAGCAATCAATTAAATTTTACTTTAATTAAATATGAAGCACTTACATATTATAAATATTTTTAATCGTTAAAATGCACTTCCATTCAAAAAATATATATCGTTAATTAAATGGAAACTTACATAAAAGTTAACCGATAAAGGCTAATCTTCCAGGATAACCTTTATGTGTGTGTCCGTGCATGTGTTTAATTATCTAAATCGTGAGTTAATATATTTATATATAGCTTTATATGTTTATTTATATTAGCAGACCAAACGGACAGAAGAGCCCAGGCCCTGACGAGGTGAACACTAAAACTACTACTGTTCTTCTTCCGGCGGACAAAGTAGACACTGTCATTAAGGCCGGTAAAATAAGAATCAGATGGATATCCTGCCGAGTTTTTCTAGGAGACGAGATTGTTAGGTGTTTTAAATCTAGGGGCAAGGACATCGCACATCCAGATGTGAGGGCCCGGACGGATCGAGAGCCTGCTTTCAGTGCGGCCGGGACGGCCATTTCAGGACTGATTGTCCTGAAAGAAGGTCTCAGTTAAAACGTGGCGCCGGAGGCTTGGATGCGCCAGCTAATCTCAATGACTAAGTTTTTACTAATAAACATGAAAAGAAGCAACCTTCCCCACAATTTAATGGAGGAGGTCGCTAGAAGACACAATATTGACCTTATAGTTGCCCACTGAGCTGAACAAACTTACTGTAGCCGGCAGCAATTGGACCACTGATGCCAATAGAGACGTAGCTATCAAAGACGTATCAAATCGGTACGGCTGGAGTTTTTATTACCGTAACGCTTGTCTTCTAGCCATAGAATTGAGTTGTGCCATACTGGTAGCCGTTTACATTGCGTCCACGAAAACTTTATCAAGACACCTGGGCGAATTAAAACATACAATCGACAGATTAAATAAGAAACTGATATTATTGAGGAACTTCAATGCCAAGGCTATGGCGTTGGGCTCTCGATATAAAACTAGCAGGGGTGAAGCCCTGACGGAGTTCATGGTGTCTCATGGATTCATTTGCCTAAATGACAACATACCGACATACGCTGCCTGGGGCCACGAGTCAGTCCTCGATGAAAGGGCCCTACCTTTCGTCAGTCGTGACTGAGACGAAAGGTAGGGCCCGAACAGTTGCCAGCGGAATATTCCCGACGAATACACAGCCAGGGCGTTATTGGAGCTAAATGACCCTTTCATCAGAACAAGATCAAGCCGCCCCACCCAGATTGTCCAGTCGTCAGGATGATGACTTTGTGGATACAGTAGCTGTCAGGTTACAACACGTCAACATCACGCCAGAAGCGTTCCAGCGAATTAGCCGCGAAGAGATGAGCAGATACCAGAGACTCAATGCTGATCGCAAGCCGGTGTACTGGTGGAGTAAGCATACAAGCAGACTTCGTCGTGCCGCTCAACATAAAAGAAGATTTGCGCAACAGCTCCGAAGGCAGAGCAGCATTAACGCTGAGGCGGCCACGGTTGACTATAGACTTGCTCGCAGAACTCTCAACTATTAGATCAAACAGGCTAAAAAAAATAGCTGCAATGAACTATGTGAAGAGCTTGAAAATGACCGCTGGAGCTGCGCCTACAAGATTGTAACAAAAAAATTCGGCTGCAGAGTTCCCTTGCTCTCAGGGAATGACGCCGCCGCTGTTATGGAACGGCTATTCCTTGCGAGGAAATTCACTTCGAAGGCAATACATCTTCATCATACATCGAAGGCATTATTGTTAGAATTGGGAAAAATTTGCAAGCATTGCTCAGTTTTTTTTTTTTACTTTTTTCATCTCTTTCAAGATCGATTTGAGAAAAATCTGTTTTTTAGATATTTATATGAAAATTCACTCACTAAAGATCAAGTTCATTTATACTTCCTTGTACTTGTTCAAGGAAGTATTCTGATCGCGAAAATTTCGGTTTTTAGATATCAACGGAAATATCCGTATTGACCATCCTTCAATCTATTTTGACTAGTTTCGGTGTGATGTCTGTACGTATCTCGCATAACTCAAAACTATTATCCGTACAATATTGAAATTTTTGCTTTAGGACTGTTGTAACATCTACCCTTACGCACTATTCCTTTTGGTTGCAATCGACTGAAATTAAAACGTCCAAAAAAGCCCAAAATTTTTGCACTCTTCCTTAACTGCAGTAATAAGCTCTTATTGGGAGTTTTTCAACGATATATCATTAGTATTCTTATTTTCATTGGTTCTATTGATATAGCTAAATAAAATTTTAATTAATGAAATATTTAGATCTTAAACGGAGGGCAAAACCCCTCCCTTGTAAGATCTACCCCTCC
>JAAAKQ030313501.1:0-23269 GCA_010016005.3 Zanna intricata
ATAACAATGTGAATAACTGCAACAATAACCAGAATAATTGCAATAATAATGGATGTAATAATAATTTCTGCAGCAACTACAACCAAAACTGCAACAATAATGGATGTAATAATAATTTCTGCTGCAACAATGGAGGTAATAATAATAATAATAATTGCTGCAACAATAACAACCAAAACTGCAACAATAATGGCTGTAATAATAATAACAATATCTGCAATAACAATGGTTGCAATAACAATAACTGCTGTAATAACAACAACCAAAACTGCAATAATGGATGTAATAATAACTTCTCCAACAACAATGGATGCAATAACAATGTGAATAACTGCAACAATAACCAGAACAATTGCAATAATAATGGATGTAATAATAATTTCTGCAGCAGCAACAACAACAACCAAAACTGCAACAATAATGGATGTAACAATAATTATAATAATATTTGCTGCAACAATAACAACCAAAACTGCAATAATAATGGATGTAATAATAATTTCTGCAACAACAATGGATGCAATAACAACAATAACAATGTAAATAACTGCAACAATAACCAGAATAATTGCAACAATAATAGATGTAATAATAACTTCTGCGGCAACAATGGATGTAATAATAATAATAACTGCTGCAATAACAACAATAATAATTGTAATAATAATAATAACTGCTGCAACAACAACAACAACCAAAACTGCAACAGTAATGGCTGTAATAATAATAATAATAACAGCTGCAACAACAATGGATGCAATAATAATAACAACTGCTGTAATAACAACAACCAAAATTGCAACAATAATGGCTGTAATAATAATAACTTCTGCAACAACAACGGAAGCAATAACAATAACTGCAACAATAATGGCTGCAGCAACCACTGCTAGCTGATAAATGGGCATTATTGATAACAACAAACTTAATGACGAAGGTAAGAACCAACTCTTAAACTTTATTATTTAAAAAAATACAAATGTACAACTACTTACTAGTTTAAGCATAAAATTTTAATAATTAACCCTTTTTTAAACATAGTAAATTTTATGAATTTATTTTTCAGTTACAATTTAGAAAATGTTTATTTCGTTATATTTAAAAAAAATTTATTATTAAACTATCGCACATTGAATATTTCACTTTAAAAAAAAAAAGGAGATTGATGTAAAGTTATTAGATTTTTTTTTCAATAACCAAAGGAAAAAGGAGAATTGTTGTTAATAGTTAAGTAAGATATTTTAACGTTCATAATTTTCCTACCAATCTTGAATAAAAAAACATAAAATATTACCAGAATAGTGTATCTACCATACCAAATTAAGTCACTGTAACTCACATTGTCAAAAACTGTACTGTAATTTTGGTAGTAGAAAATATATAAGCTTTTAATTAATTATAAAATCATAAATGTTATTTATTTAATATATTTAAAGTATATTTATCTAAATGGATACTACTAACAATAAAAATTTTAGTAGCAGATCTTACAATGTAAATACTATCAGTCATTATAAAATTACAAATAATCTATTAGCAGGGAATTCAAAAATAATTATAATTATTTTTATGTTTGTATTACCCACAGTTCAAATTAAATTATTTAGTAGATATGAATAAATTTTCTAAATCAGTAGCAATCTAACAAACTATGTGGACTTTATTAAACTTTTCACTAGAAAGTGGCAAAAAATCAGTATGATTCTTAGACAATAAATACTAAAACTAAATAATTATGAAAAAAATGTTCTAATGACTTAATTTCTAATTTTTTTACAGGTGGTATTTTACAGTATGACAAAATTTTATAGAATAGGAACAATAACAGCTAGTTAACAGAATTTTAACTTTCCAGTTCATTGTCTTAATAAATACATTTTGTCTGTATGTATACTGAAATATATCAAATGTTTTTCTGAACTTCATTTGCATGTTATTTACTTCTCCTAAACCTTACAACAACATTGTTATGAAGCATGCTTGCTTAAAATTGATTTAAAAAATAAAACTAAATGTCGGGTTATAATTTAAAATCAGTGATTAATAATCACAAAGAGACATTAATAGCTGAATTTTTATTATGATTATAGAATGAGATTAAATCTTAAAATTATTAGCAACATAGTTTGCTGAGAATGGAAGATACTTCTGTATAAAGTTTAATAAAATGTAATCATTTTGCAACATTAATAAAACATTAATATTGTAAAAATGTTTAAAAATTATTTTAAGAAAATTATTAATCATAAATAGTAGAATTGAAGTTAATTTAAAAAGAGATAGAATATTCTGTATTACAATGTTAATTACAATTATCAAATGTATAACCAAAATAAACTACACAATATATTCACCAAAAAACAATATGAGTGGAAGGATTAGTGGCTCAGAAGAGATAATAGATGGCAAAATACTGTGTTTTTCTTTTATTTTCTTATTTATTTATTTGTTACTTCAGACACATTTCTAAGTAAGTATTTTAATTAAGAAAATGTATTATTAATATTATTGCTTTCAGCACTTTGTGACACTTTAAGTTGCATTGGACAAATATTTAGTGCCCTTTTCAAATAAACGTCAGAAATGATAATTGGTATAGTTAGATGTTAAATTTCCATATACAGATAGTTACTCTTAGTACCTAATTAATAACTACCTCCTTTATTTTTGTAACAACACATTAACATTTAACAAACATTAACACTTGCCGGCCTCCGTGGCGCGAGTGGTAGTGTCTTGGCCTTTCATCCGGAGGACCAGCATTCGAATCCCGGTCAGGTATGGCGTTTTTCACACACGCTACAATTCATTCATCTCATCCACTGAAGATATACCTAACGGTGGTTCCGGAGAAAACATTGTCACTTGCACTAATATAAAAAGTAACTCAACCTAACACATAAATTTCGATTTTTTTATTACATAAATATGATTGATCTTTATAGACCTTTTTTGTTGTTTAACCTCCGGAACTACAGTAAGTATTACAGCAGAGAATGAAGATGAATGATGTGTAGCGTGTGTAAAAATGCCGTGCCTGACTAGGATTCGAACCCGGGACCTCCGGATGAAAGGCCGAGACGCTACCACTCGCGCCACGGAGATCTTTATAGACCTAAATAACATTAATTATCACCATAAATATCGACACGGTACTTACTTTTTAATCATTTACTATATCTGTTGGGTCGTTCACCTCACATTTTCTCTACCTCTCTCAATTTTATTTTTTAAGCGGGGTTTCTTCACCTCATGGGCTTATCTTTTAATTTTATTCAACACTGTATTCCTAATCCTACAGAATGCCACGGATATTCACGGTATCGGTCAGTCCTAGAGAGAAACAGTCTTAAGACTGTATAATCTAAGAAAAAAAAAAAAAAACATGATGGTAAGAAAAAATAATAAAGTAAGAAAATTAAATAAATTAAATGAACGTTACCTGTATCACGCATGTAAGCCTATGTATAGAATATCAGAAGTTATGTTATATAGATAAGAATTTATAAAAATGAAGACTGAGTTTGATAATCATTGAATTGGATTGAATAATTCATTTTGTGTAAACAATTTAAATTATGATTATTAATTACTATTACAATAAAACTATTAAATATTTTTTTATTATTTTTTTTTTAAACAGCGATTATAAATATAATCACAATTAAATTGTTGTGAGAGAGCAAATCAGTTTTGTTTTATTTTGCCATTAAGTAGTTGATATATTTTGTTCGAATATTTTGGTAACTATTTTCAAAGAAAAACCTTAATTATCGAGCAAAATTGCATAATGTTATATGTTTATTCAGCCTTAAATATTGACGCCCGATAACATTAAAGTTGAATGATATGAATTTTTAACGCGAAGAATGCCCAGTACAAATAGAGCTTGTGCAAACAAAATAAATTTAGTCAACATATGAAAATTTATTATCTAACAAGACGGTCAAAGATTTTACCCTAAAGTAACAAATATACAGTTATAATCAGTAATGAGAATTTTTTCCACCAGACTAGAAACGGTTTGCCTACCTGAGAAGTTCGTTACACCGGTTTGTCCAGATTTAATCTTATGAAATTAAAACTTCGATAAGGAAAGACCTGTACTTCGCATTAAAAGCGACTTTTCTATTCGATCATACACTGACCGACCTTACACAGTGACAAATCGCTTGCAATTGGTTTGGAAAGCCCAAAACATTTATCAGACTATAAATTGTGCGGTGGGATTTAAGTCTGAGTCTGCCGATTAAAAAACATTTGCAAATATAATTTCTGAATGTCCATAAAGTGCTATCACGGGTTTCTTTAACCTGTCCATAATCATGCCTTGATAAGATGAGGTACTAGATTCTCCTACTAAATACGATAGCAATCTCTATACCCGTGTTGTATATTGTTTAGAGAGTGGATACAGGAATCATCCTTCTTTAAACACTTCATACTAACAAAATTAATATAATAATATTACTGGCGGCAACAAATGATAATGTGTAGAAAACTACCTATAAAGATTCAGAACTATTCTAGATTTAGAACTTTTCATGTATATTTAGTTGACAATACAGAGCCTCTGCTAGAATAAATATTCATATTATGCCTTACCGAGATAAACTAAAAAGGCTAGCTGAAAACATTTAACATTGTAGAAAGTCTTCGTTAAGGAATTATTAAAGATATATATACGTTAAGTAATACTTGTATATATAAGAAATACTTATTAATCCTCTCAGGTTCTAACATCAGTAATAATACTGTAACGGAACACTGCGATAAGAATATTTAGAAATAGAGAAAAAATATTATCCTAAATTTGCTTGAAAACTGTGAAGTTTAATCAACTACTTTTAATTAAAACCATGATGGGAAAATTTTTTAACACATTTTTTTAATCCATTAAAGGTATTCTTTCTCTGTATAATTTATTATAATATTTAATCAAATATGATGTAAATTTTGAAGTAGTAATTATTATTATTTTTGAAGATTGCCGTCTAAAGTAGAGGGGAGTGACTGTGACCCTAATGTTATCACCCAAACATGATACCGACAGAGTATATAAGAGTGTACAGTCGTCAAATCGTCAGTGGTCAAACTGCCAATTTAGCTTCAACATGCAGTCCTCCTTGGTATATTTGGTGCTAATCGGATTCGCTACTGCTGTTGTTCACCCTTACGGACAAGTTGACCACTCAAAACGGTTCAGCGATACGAATGACCAGAACTCAGTAAATCAGGAAGTACATCACGACCAGACAAACAAGGAAGTTCCAGAATTTTATGATTTGATCAAATTCTTCGAAAATAATGACAATGAAAACCTGTTTCAAAACACCGATTACAACCAAATTGGTCAAAGCGTACACATTAACCAGAATAATGACATCCAGGTTAGTGAAATTAACAATCAAAACGGTTACGACCAAGAGAATACTAACCAGCAAAGTCAGAATAATGATAATCAGACTACTAACAACGGCAAAAATAACAATTATGACAATAGCGAAGATGATGACAACTCTCAAGAGGTTCAAAATGAAAACGGTAACTTTTAGTGATAATATTAGTAAATATTATTAAGTTAAATAATTTTTTTTTTGATAATTTTTTATTGTTAATTGCACAGAAAATTGTATAGCTTCGAGCATAATGAGCATTTAACTCTAAAAAATTGATAATTAGCTAAAGTACTGAAAATTCCAAGTTAGATAACTATTATTTTAATAAATGTTCTGCATATACAGCTTGCAAAATGAAATGACTTTTTAAAATATTGAAGGTTACAGCAATGCTATCGAGTTTTTTTATAATAAGATAAGGATTCTTTTGATAAATTGTGCAGCTTTAATGTTCTGAATCGCATTCCCTATTCATTTTTACTTTCTTGTATGAAGCAAAGGAAGTATTGTAATCACGAAAAATTTCGGATGTCAATGGAAATATCCATTTTTACCATCCCTGAATCCCATTTCGGCGTGGTGTCTGTATACACGTATGTATCCCGCATAAATAAAAAACGATTAGCCGTAGAATGTTGAAATTCTGTATTTAGAACTGTTGTAACATTTAGTTGTGCACCTACCCCTTTGATTACAGTCGACTGGTCCAAAAATGTATATACAGTTAAACCTGAAGATAACTCAGGGGTTTCAATTTTGAAACATTTGGATTTTTTACTTTTTCTTAACTGCAATAATAAGCTCTTGTTGAGAATTTTCAACGATATATAATAAGTGGTACTTATTTTCACTGGTTCAATAATTAAAGCCAAATAAAATTTTAATTAATGAAATATTTGGATCTTATAAGGAAAAGGCCTATCGGTTTGAATCCGACTTCATACACATTTTTTTAATTTAAATGTATTGACTTGTTAATAATTATTAACCTCTGATTGTAGAAAAAGTTTTAATAATAAATAAAAATTCAATAATAACAATGCAAAAAAAAATTTAATCAGCAGTTAGTAATGAAATAAAATTTTATGTACTTTTCATTTTAATTCAAAGATGTTTGGAATCAGAGGTAAATAATTTTTTATAAATCAATATTTAAATTTAAAAAAAAAAAATGTATTTGAAGTCTGTTTCAAACCGATGTGTGCATGGTTACGTGTCTGACATGTTCTCACTTAAAACACATACCTACAAGAGCCACAAAATTAATATATAAACCGATATAAAACACAAATTTTTAGGGCCCTTTTTCTTGAGTATAATTGAATATTACATGCTAGTATATTGTGATGAAAACACATAAAATATGCTATTCACACACTCAATATGGTTCAAAAAGAAGTCCTGAAGCCTATGCCTTCCCCTTGTTAGCTACAATAATATGGATCTTAGGTGCTTTACACTGATTCAGCTTTTTAAAGAAAAAGGTTACTATAGTTTTTCTTTCAGAATTAGAAATAATTTGCTTACAAAAACAATCTGATCTTAATAAAAATTAATATTTCAGTAATTGTGTCCACTTTATTAAAGAATTGAAGGCTCTATCTCATCTTCAAATGAAATAAGTTTAAATGAAGTGCAGTAAAAAATGTGTATATGTTATTAAATAGGCGTACAAGGAAGTCTGTGGTGTCCGTATCAGATTTTTAATAATATAATATAATACTCTCTATACTTTTAAAAACATTTTTGATTTTTTTCAGTTAACAACTGAATCTCTTCGTTTCTTTATAAAGTGTAATTTATTTTATAAGTTTTTGTTTTTCTACTATAAAATAAAAATCATTAATATTTATATAATATTCCCTTAAAAATTTAGTTTTTAATATGAGGACTAAATCATCCCCTGCTTTGTATATTTAGACCAAAATCAATATTTTACAGAACAAAATGTGAAAATATATAATAAATTTTCATAAAAATAAATGAACGTTCTACCGTTTGTGGATAGTTGATACATCTGAAACGATAAGATTATTTATAAAATACAATATGCGTGAGCACACACACAACTTTTTGAGCAAAGTGAAATGTTATAAAATGAAACTGTTACATCTCTTTTGAACTAAGTAGATAGTGATTTATAAGTTTACAAATTTTGTTCCATACTGTGATGTCACATGATCAGAAACAGAATCAGTTTTGTGTTGTGTACTTCTATGTAATTTTAATATACAAATTCAACAACTAATTACTTCAGTTTGTTGATATCACTAAGTTTGTGTTATTGTTTAGCTTCCACAAAATGATGATTTAGAAATTTAGAGTAATTCTTAACAGACTTCAAAAAATGAACAGATGTTTTTCAGTAAATTTAATTGTTTATATATTAATATAAATAATAAACAGTATCTCTATCATTTGAATAACACTGTTTGCAAATGTTTTGCATGTCTTTTATTACTGAAACTTTTTTACTGCATCAGAAACCTAAAACACATAAAATAAAATCTAATATTTTAATGATAAAAGAAATAACTGTCATTAAATTACATATTTAATGATAAAATAATATTAAATTTTGTTCAGTCGATTGGAAAACTTTCAATCTTTTTTTTCTTTAATTTTGAGTAGTGACTCTACCTCCATCCAAAAATTGGACATTTTCTCACTTTACTATGAACAAATAATAATAAAATTGGAGTGCCTGTTAACAAAAGATACAACATCAATTGTAACTTCAAGGAGATGAAAATAAAAATAGCAAATACCAGTCGTGCTGTTATCTTAAACCAATAGTTTGAATCTAATATCTCTGCAAAATAATGCCAATAAAGGTGGGTGAATTTATTCTCTATCACATTTTTGGTAACTTCTATAATCTCTTTTCATTGCTGAAATTTGTCTTCAAAAAACTGTATGAAAACTAAAAAAGATGGATTCTCTTTTGTACATTTAAAGGACTTTGACCCCATATAAAATACACAAAAATTTTTTAAATATGCCACATTTAATGCATTTTCATTATTTTTATTTCATTGTCTTCCCAAATTTGGGTGTTTTTGGAAAATAGTTTTCCACTTTATAACAGCTATTTTAAAAGGAATACATACTTGTATTTTCAACAGGAAAAGTTACTTTTAAAAATTAAAAAAATTAATGTGTTTGTTTGATAAGCTGAGTAGGAAATGAATAGTTATAAAAAAATAACTATTATTTTGACAAGGAAGAAGATAATATTTGGTTTTTTAAAAATAACTGCTTCTTTAACCTTTGTAAACAGAAAAGTATGAGTATATTGAAAAGATCACGTAATAACATTGAATAGGTAAGTATTATGGACTGTTATTTATTTATTTTTTCAGGGCGAACAACACTAAGGTGTTATTATCGTCCGGATAAAATACCAATTGGTAATTTAAAAAAAAAAAAAAAAAATTAAAAACATTAAAATTAAAACAAAAAAATAAATAAAATTAAGAAAACTAATTTTACTAAAACCTATATCTAGTATCATAGAAGATAAAATTAAAATGTTAAAAACTAAAACTAGATTGAAATAAAATAAAACTTAAAGCTAATATCACATGTAAGATATTTTTAAAACTTAAAACTAATATCACAGATAAACTAAGTTAAAACTTAAAATTAAGAACAGGTAAATCTTATAACTAATATCACAGTACATATTTAAAAAAAAAAAAAAAAAATTAAATATAAATAATATTAAAAATCTGTAAGGGGTATAAAAGGCCCCTTAACAAATAACAAAAAAAGAAAAAAAAACCAATAAATATCTTAAATTTTATTAAAAAAATTTATATGTTGCAGGAATCTCAGAACCCTATCTATCACGTATCATCGTTTTTTAGCATATGGCAAATATTGTCAGAGAATTTAAATTTGCAACGTAAAGCCACGTAACATATGCAATCTGTCAAGACATGACACACAGTTAGTTGGCAGTTACATCTAATACAGTGTGGTGCATTTTCTCCTGATATAAGGTAGCCGTGGATAACCCTTGTATGCCCTATCCGCAATCAACAAAGGACAACTTCCTCACAACGAATAATAAAAAATCAGCAAAATTTAATAATGATCTAACAATAAAAAATTAAATCAAAATCTAAAATTAATAATTACAGTCTTATAAATAGTCCTCATTTGATTTAATATCACACTAAAAAATTAATTTGTCTAATTGACTATGTTTTGCATTTTTTTGCTATGAAAATTATTTTAAAATATAAACTTTTGGAATGACAGACTTCTGTGAAATCAAAAGCATATTTTGTTCAGTTTGACATTTCAAAATAATTTTCTGATCAGCAAGTATGATATTTTTTTTGTATTAAATTTATTTAACATTTTCATTTTCACTCAAAAATTTTTTTTGCTTGTTTTAAATCGATAATAAAACTTAAATATAATATAATTTAAATATAATAAAACTTTTTTCTTATTCGACAGCAATAAATAAATTAACAATAAACATAAATATTCAGATTAGTAATAAATAATAATTAGTAATTAATAACTCTTATTAATAATAATCAAACAAAAATTGCTTCAAAATAAAGATAATTTAACAAAACAAATTGGCAGAGGAATTGGCAAATTGGAGGAAAAAATTGTTAAGTTCAATAAATTAAATTACCATCCAATACTATGAATTTATACTTATAAAAAATTGCTACAGATTATTTTAAAACTCATACAAATGAGTTAAGGTTTCAATAATAAACAATACTGGACCAATAAAAGTAAGATCCTATTACTTTATCTGTTCTGATTCACTAATATCGTCAGCAAATAAGACAAAAAAATGCGTCGCGGGACAGGCGAACAGAAGTGAAAACTTAAATCAGTGTGTACCAATCATTGGTTAATAATTATTTTTGATTCTAATGTGATTATTCATTTAAAAAGACTTACTAATCTATTTATGTAATGATTAATTAAATAACTTGATAATAAAAATTAAATTGGTTTTCTTTATTAAATAAACATTAGAAAACATTTTATGATTTAAACAATATATAAAAATTGTATACATAGACACACTTATTACATATATATATATATATATATATATGTGTGTGTATGTGTGTATGTGCGCACGCGCGCGTGCACATGTGCATATGTACATATACATTTTTTTAATTAATATTTCTAATATACTTACTATTCTTTTTTCATTATTCTTCACAAATATTTTGCTATGCTATTTTTACATTAAATTTAAACAATTATTTTAAAATTAATTTTATATAAACAACTTAACAAAACTTCAATACATATTATATGTATACACATCCATATCTTCAAAGCAACATGTTCTGGACAATTACAACAGTCTTTCTATACTGTATTAATGTATATGTATATGTGTACTGGTATACAGAAAGAGAGAAAGAGAGCGGGAGACAAGAAAAACAAGAATTATATTTAAAAATCATTAGAAGGCACATATCGTACTATTCAATTAAAACCCAAGATAAGCTGACTATGAATCAGCTAAAGAATAATTAGAAATATAAGTACTGATAAAGGAAAATAAACTTTAAAAAACTTTAACAAACCCCAATATAATGATTTTTATATATCTATACTTACTTTTCTTCTGTATATCCAAATACAATTACTAAATCATATGTACCACATACAGCTTATTATTATCAATCATTGATCCATAATGTAAAAAACTTATGTTACAATCTTTTACTATTATCCACAATTAATGAGTATATCAGGATAATTCAAAACAATTTTTTATAGTTATGTTCACAAAAAAATAATAAATATTTATGGGAGAATATTTCAGTTTCAGTTTTAATTTTATGAAATAAAAGTAAAACAAGTAAATATTCACTATCAAGAGCAAAATAAAACATGTAAAATTAAAATGAACTAAAAGCAAACCATTATCGAATAAATTAATGATGAGATATAATTTTATAACTACATATCAAAAGATAAAATTAAAAAAAGAGACTCTATAAAAGCAAAGTAGTTTTCCACCTTTTGTAAAAAAATAAGACCATTACAGCACCAGTGAGACTTAATAGTAATGAATAAACATCAGAGAAAATTCATATTACCCATACACCAAAATGAAATCAACTTAATAATTAAATGTTATTGTTATTTATATATATATATTTTTTTTGTTGTAGAAAATAACATCACACAACAGACAGCAGAATTCAATTACATGAATACCATTGAGAATAAGTTCAACAATGGTTACAATAATAACAATCAGAGTAGCAGTAACAACTTCAACAACAACCAGAACAATTGTTGTTACAGTAGCAACAACTACTTCTGCAATGGAAATAATAACTTGAACAATAACTACAATAATAACAACAATAACCAAAACAATTGTAATAGTAATGGATATAATGATAATAACTTGTGCAATAATATGAATAACTGCAATAACAATCAGAATAATTGTTACAGTAATGGCTGCAACAACAATCAAAATTGCTGTAATAATAATGTCTGTAACAACAACAACAACAACAATGGTTGCAACAGGAATAACTGCTACATCAACTGTAACAGCAATAATGAATGTAATAACAATAACAACCAAAACTATAACAATAATGGCTGTAATAACAACAATAATAATATTGGAAGCAATAACAATAATTACTGCAACAATATCAACAACAAAAATAACTGCGGCAACAACAACAATAAAAATAACTGCAACAATAATAATAGCTATAACTGCAACTTGAATTATAATAATCTAATTCAAAACAGTGAGTAATTATACCTTTAGTACTATTTATGGAAAACATAACTTCTCAATATATTTATGGAAATACTTTAACAATTACTTCTTTGTTATCTGTATAGGTGCTTTTTTTTTAGTTGATATAGATTATTATTATTATTATTATTACTACTATTATTATTGTTCTGATATAGTATAAAATAATATTATAGTATGATATATAATATTATTATATGAATTAAATTATTTATTAATTTTTATGATTCAAAAGAATTACGTCATTTGAGGAATCAATGAAGAAGTAAATATAACATACTTTATATATATATATAAACAGATCGTAACAAATGAAGAAAAGTTTATTAATAGCTGAAGTACTATATCTTTAGTACATCATTAAGTTTTAATGAGTTATGAGAAAATGATTTATATGATATACTCTCTTAAATATTTTTATGTAACAGCATGCAAAAAATTATTTCTGCATGTTAATTAAATTTTATTATCTGTTGTATAGTAAATATAAGATCATTACTTTTATATGGTCCTGCCTTAAATAAAAAAAGGCACAAATTAAGGCAAAATATTATTAAAAAAAAAGCACATACAATAAATCAAGGTATATGTTTTTGGTGTAATAATGCGTAAGCCTAAAAATAAATCCCAAGTTATTATTTTATTAAACTGAAGTATATGTTTGGTTCAGAATTTGTACTATTATTTCTAAGAGAAAATATGCAGATTAAAATTAAATTAGATTACAAATATAGCTCAAAAACAAAACAAGTACTTACAGCAGTCATAAACAAATAAATATGATCCATATAACAAAGTGGATAAATATCTCAACAGAATACTGTTCTTTAAAAGATACTAATTAGAAACACATAATAATAATAATAATATATTATTATTATACTTAGTCATTAACTTAAGTATGATTATTAACTTCTAAATCAAGAATATTAAAACAGAGAATTTTTATAAAGAATTCAATATTATACATATCAATATTGAAGTTAGCTGTCTAATGTGAAAAAAGATTTTCTTTCTGTTCATTTTGTAATTTTTTTTATGTTTTTTTTTCACAGGAAATGCTTTACAATTTAACAAGAATGGTCAGAATCAGAACAAAAATGAGAACCAAAATAATGTGGCAAACTGGCTTTTAACTTTTAAGGCTCTTGTTTAAAAGAATAAGCTATGGAAATACATTTATGCAAATTAAATGTCTCTTCTGAAATTTATTACAAATTACCTTATAAACACACTTAAATAATTTATGTATACCTAAATCCATTTATAATAAATAATTCCAATCATAATATGGATCATAAGTAAGCAGTAAACAGATTAGAGAAAGTGTGGTCAAGCAGTGTAGCCACAACAAAAAATTATTTGTGTTCGGATTAATTTGTACACTCCTGTGGTTCTCCAGTAAGACACCAAACACATTCAAGAAATTGTCATAAAGCAACATCTGTTTTAAATCCTTTTTGAAGAATTCTATCACCAGAGATTCCAGTCACTTATTAGCCAGTCAAACAAGTAATAAGGGGGGATATAATTGTAATTCAGATGAACAACAGGATGGTAATTAAAATTATCATCCTGTACTGTTTGTTTTTGAATGACCTACAAACATTTGTTATTTTCCAAAATATGTTGAAGTTTTGTGGAATAATAACAGGTTCATTGAGTTCTGTCAAAAAGTCTCTGGCAATCCAAAAACAGTATAGTCTTCATTTTTTTCAATTTGTAAATTTCTGTTAAAATTTTTAACAAATTTTGAAAGGATAGTGTCTGTGATTTTCTGGTACTAGTGCCACTGCACAATTACTTGACGTTATTACAATAAAAAGCTCCAACTATTTAAACACCCCTTGATAATGTACTTTTGAATTCATTAACTTAAGTTAATCTTAGAGTTGCCTTTTGATCCCTAGATTAAATCTTGTCTTGATTTTTAGTACTAACATACAAAATTACTAAAGAAGTAATAATATTTAATTTAACAGAAGAAAAAGGAAAAAGTAACATATACAACAAAATATTGAAAGCCAAGATTTAAATTTAAAAATAAACTAATTTGAGTTTTGGCATTTGGTAATTTTTGAATAGTGTGCATCATGTGTGTGTGTATGTACATGTGTGCGTTGTGCGCAAGAAGAGTTGTTAAAAATTTGACTCATTTCATATAGGTGCATGACACTCCACAGCAGGAGGATGAGCTCCTTGGAGAAATAGTGGAAATGTCTGCAAGATGGTTTTGTAAAGAGGAATTTTATCTCATCTACGTATTCTGTGATTCTTTATTTTAAATAGACTACTGGTCAGTCTTGTTAGGAAAGTGGATCAACAGGATTATGCGGGGGCTGTACTTATTTAGAGAAAAGTTTCCTAATCAGTCTCAGAGATGAATAATGATATGAATATAATCCATCATTGATATGTTTAAGAATAAATCCATGGAAAAGAGTGGTATGCCTTTTACTAGTAATAAAGACATTTGCCAGCTGGCAGATCTCAAATTGAATGATACCATTTTGGAGATTTCAAGTAAAATTAAATATGGTGTGATCCATTTAAATTATCCTGAACAGATAACTATCCTGAAAGGAATGCCCATCCACATAAAATCATCATAAAGAACTAATGATCATTAATTTTAAATGAAAACTGGGGATTAACATATCACCAATGCAGATGTTAAACTGTACAAGTCTATGGGAAGGCCACAGTTTATGGAATGTTGATTACAGTAACAACTGTGAGGAAAACTTCACACCCTTGTGTTTGCATCATTAGGAGCTTCAGAAAACTTCCAAATGTTTGTACTAAACATTTCTCTAGGTCTACTATTTATTACTAATACCTGATTAGCAGCATATAATGTTTTAATTAATGGATGTTGAAGAGAAAAAATTACTAATGCAAGGTGTACATTTTATGATTATCTCTGATATATTGAATAAGTAAAGTCTGATAAAATTTGCAACTCATAGTTTCAATCATTGATGATTCATATCAAGGGCAGAATGTAATGTAAATATTATGTTAGGAGTGTCAGGAACTGTCTCACGTTTTGTATCCAGGGTTCTAGAACAATAAACAGGATAGGAATATGTAGTTTCTATCTGACAGTTTCCCTTTCATCATTTTAAATAACAGTTTTTATCATTTTATGAATGTTAACTAGTATAATGAAGTAGGCTGAGATAAATGAATTTCAATCAATGCAGATGTCAGCATCACCTGAAGAATTCACTCAGTATGAGATGATACTATGATATTTGGTTAAACCACTATAGTTTTATGCATAATATAACTTTTTTGTGTCCATATGTTAATTATCTTATTAAAAATTCTCTTTATAAAATGTAGGTAGATGGAAAGATGGTTTGGTATGTCTCCAGGTATATACAGTTTCATAAGTTTTTCCAGTCCATTGTATTAACAAAATTTAATGGTGGAATGATGCATAAAAGAATTTAAAAAATAATATTTATTTAGTTTAAACTTACTTACATGTTTTAACAGAAGTAAACTAAAATTTTACATAATAACAACAATATTAACCAACAATTCCAATTAAAAATATCATAATAATTATATTTGTGACTGTAAGTTGAAATAAAGATCTTTTTATATTGGTTTATTTGAAGTGTAAGCCTAAATCAATAATGCAATAAAATATGTTTGTAAATTAAAATTTATTACCAATATATTTACATCTCTGTGATATAGTAACCAAGCAATTAACACTGTCATGTCAATTATGAATTTAGAAATTGAGAGGTACCACAGTTTAGTTTTGGTTTGAGGAGTTCAATACAATTCAACAAACATATGGAGGGCTCTTATTCCATGTTTTGATGTACAATCCAGTATTAATAATAATAATAATTTTTTTTTTATATTAGTTGGTCTCCTCTCATCCCTTTAGCCATCCACCGCCTACATGAAAACATCAAATCTACCAACAGGGAAGCAGGAAAGACCTTAAGAAGTGCAGCAGATCAGCAAATGAAAAACCTTAATGTGGTGCATTATCTTACCAGGAGTTTATGAACTAAAATTAAAGTAGCTAACCAGCTTGTTTCAATGTTTTAAATAAATAAGCTATACATAAATTGCAGTCAGTCAGTCAAGCATTACAAGTAAAATGCACTAAGTCCAAAATAAATAAAAAATGAAAAAGTACAGAATGTACCAAGTCAAATCAAATCATAAAATAACTATTCCCTAATATTAATTAAATATTTATGTCAAGTTTCATAATAATAATTTACAACAAAAAAAAATCTATATACATATCAATTAAATTATTATAAAATAAATTAGTGTAAGCAGAAAACTAAGGTGATTATGAAAAATTCACAAATAAGGAATCATCCAAAAATATCTTTCTAATTTCATTTTAAATGAAGTTAAATGTTCATGAAACACAACTACTCTTGCATCAGTGGCTTTCAACAAATCTAGTGTAATTTTATTTTATTGTCTGATCGCATCCTAGGTACAAATTCTCTTCTTTCATTACTTCTATGCTACCTTGGGTCTGCAAATTGTAATTTTGAGCATGGTGGAACTTTCTATTCACAATACCATTTATCTTGCATTTATTTACTCCTAGCTCCATTTTAATCTCTTTGCTGAACAATTCGCTAGTTTGAGCAGATGCCGCAACTGATGTTCAGTCGCTCCATAAATCTTTAAATCGTCCATATAGAATAGGTGTACCAATTTGTAACCTTCTGCTCGCGATTTTATATTCTAATCTCTCTTTAGACTCTTTTGACTCTTTAGCATGTTTGAGAGCGGGTTAACAGCCATTCAGAACCACAGTGGGCTTAGAGCGTACCCTTGAAATATTCCTGTATTTACATTTTGGATTCTGTTTTTATTTTTCTTGTCACACTGATTGTAATTAGTATTGTGCTCCAAGCACTCATTACATGCCTCAAATACCTAATCTCTTTTCATCTACTTGATAAGTTTCTACGATATTCGTCAGCCATGAGTGCGGCCAGCGATTCTAAAGGCTCTAGAGGCAAGCAACTCGGACATTTGTTCAATCGAACTCTAGTTTAAGGTCACTAGATGTTGTGTTGGGTGCGGCTTCTGTGAACCTATGAACGAGGCAAGGAGAGCACCCCGAGGGAGGCTAGTCTAATTTATTAAGCGAGCACCCTATATGAGGCTTCACTGAGACACACACACACACACATATGTGTGAACCCCATAATGAACCTAAACTGATGAATTAAGCGAACACCCATGACCCATGCGAGTCTAGACTTATATATTAAGTGAGCACCTCATGCGAGTCTAGACCAATATATTAAGCGAGTACCTCATGCGAGGCTGTAGAGAGAGAGAAGCACAAAACTTTTTAATTAATGAACTGTGAAGAAAATGATTCGAATCAATTGAATGATAAACAAATT
Organism: Zanna intricata; assembly: GCA_010016005.3. Lineage (NCBI taxonomy): Eukaryota > Metazoa > Arthropoda > Insecta > Hemiptera > Fulgoridae > Zanna > Zanna intricata. The sequence goes on from JAAAKQ030313501.1 coordinate 17,604, forward strand.
TCCCGTGAGGATTGCACCACCTGTTGCCAAAAGGAATGCGCTAATACTTTTTCCCAGTGAAATTTTCCGTTTTTCTTTGTGCGTATTTCCCTTTTTTCTGAGGATATTTACTTTTCCTTGTAGGAATTTCTCTTTTCTCCTTTTTCTTATGGGAATTTCCCTTATCCGACTACTACTACACCACCTTACAGCCCCTTACTCATTTCCAGACAATAGTGTGTAAATGGCGCTATAGCGTTACTTCCAGTCCACCATCCTGGATATGCCATATTGATGACATCAATTACGGGTCCTTCACCTCCTTACCAACCCCTTACACACCTCATCACCCTCACCACCTTACGACCTCACTCCTCACATCTCTCAACCCCCCTCACTTTTTTCAACTTACCTCCCCCTCCATTCACCTCCTTTCAATCTTCCCCGAATTTAAGCCCTTCCCCCTACCTGTGACCAATCAGAATGCTGGTTTCCCCTCTCACATACGATCAACTAATCACAGCGCAGCTTACACTCTCCAACCCCTCTTTTCCCCCTCACCCTTGTCGCCCAATTTGATTCCCTTCTGCTATCCCGATCCCCAATCAGAGCACATTTTCCCTTTCCTCCACCACCACACCGACCAATCAGATTGCAACTCCCTTCCTTAACCCTTTCTCTCCACCCGATCATAATCCACCATTTTAGCAACCTTCGTTTTCCACAAAACAAAACAATAACATAAACATAACAAAACATAACATTAACAAATCAAAACCATGACAAAAATTTTACTATCAGAATTCATTAATTGATCATATGTTTAATTTTAAAACTCTTCATTAATACTTATAGTTATTAATACTTATACATTAATACTTATATACTATTCTTTGATTTTATTTCTTGGGCTTTCCTTTCGGCCACCCTTTTTTACTTCATTTTTCCATCTTCCGTAGGGCCTCGATGTCTATCTCCAGTGCATCTGAATCCTTGGAGATGGAGTCGTCAGTTACTCCGCCGCAAGTTGTGGAAGATCTCCTGGTGCCGGTATCAGATGATGCCGGCTCCGATGGCGCAAGTCAAATGTACATCGCAGTCGAGATTGGATGTACTAACGGTTAGAAACTTCGGGGCGTTCTAGTGTCTCGCCCTGTCAGCTACTGGCTTCTGCTCTTTCGGAGTCTCCATTTTTGTTACACTTAAATCTTAATCTAATGTCAGTTTTTACTTAAATTTCTGGCTTCAAAGGTCCCGGAGTTGGGAGTTTTCTAATATAGACTTTAGCTTCGGGTTCCTTCGGTTTCTTAAATACATTTTCCTTTGTCTTTAAATTTTTCGAAGGCTCATTCCTCGGTGGAGTAGAACTCTTTGGTCTGGCCGTGTCTGCTTTTGTCTTAAGCTATTTTGGACTGCTGTTCCTTGCAGATCGACTCTTTCATTTCTAGCCTATTATTCTTTCAATCAGGAGTGCCAAGTCTAGCACCATTTCTCATACCTCGTCTCGGGTTTGAAGGCGGCAGCAACTTGCGCATACGACGCGGCCTTTGGCGTACGGCCATTCACAATTATCCTGCCTTCGAAATAGTTAACTCTCTGGACAGTTTTTACTTCCTGTATTGCCACTTCTTCTTTGTATTTCGGGCAGTTCTTTTACCTTGCGCTGTGTTGTCCTTTGCAGTTGATATGTATGGGCGGGTCCCTGCACGATTCATCCGGGTGGAGCGGATCGCCACACATGCAGATCTGTTTCCTTGTGCATCTAACCGCTTTGTAACAATTCGACCTAAGAGTAATGGCCCTGTTCCAAAGTTCCTAATATAAAGAAAAAAGAAGGAGATTTTGCTAAAATTAGCTCCTTCGTGATTGCACGAGGCATCACTCAAGCAGCTGGAGGACCAGTTAAAGATACAAGGAAGACTGCAATCGGTCTATTTGTTGAAACAGTCAACGACACACAGTTTTCATGTCTGATGAAGGCAAAGAAGATCGGACTTATCGATGTCCAGGTTGTGCTACACAGTACACTGAATACATCAAAAGGAGTAGTCGTGTGCAGGAATTTGTTTAACTGCACCGAAGACGAAATTGTAGACGACTTTTATGGACAGGGAGTTATAGGATGTCGACGGTTAAACACTTGTCGAAACGGAGAAGTCCTACCCTCCGCGTCGCATGTATTACTGTTTAATAGACCTATGTGCCCAGAGAAAATAAAAGCTGGATTTCATAGGCTAAACGTACACACGTTCGTCCCGACACCTTGCGGTGTTTCGGATTTCAACTTTTTAGACATACAATAAGCTAGATTCATGAGAAACAGATTTGCATGTGTGGCGATCCACTCCACCCAGACGAACCCGTGCAGGGATCCGCCAGCATGCGTTAACTCTAAAGGAAAGCATAACGCAAAGACAAGGAATTGCCCAAAATATAAAGGAGCACTTGCAATTCAGGAAGTAAAAACTTACCATAGTAGTAACAATTAAACTTACCATTGCCCGTATAACAATTAAAAAAAAATAATAATAATCCCAAATAAAATTTGCATAGTAATATATTTGAGCCAGAATAAACACTCTTGCTTTCACAGTTCCAAATGTAACACACAGATTAAAGAAGTATTATTATTTTTGCAAAAGATTACTTTTTTTAAATGTGTTAAGAGATAAAATGCATAGTCAACAGGAAATTATACTAATTTACTTACTAATTTGTGCAGTACTAAACAATTCATTAGAAATTTAAATTTACTGACCTTGATGTCATAATGACTGACTCACATGCATGAAGTACTAATAAAAAAGAATTTGATTTTATGCTTAATTCATTAAAAGATGATTAAAAAATTAATCATCATTATGTATTTATTCATAAATTAGTTATAGTTTAACAGAAAAAAGACAAATTTAATTATTTTTTGTTTATTATTCTTAAAATAAATAATAATTTCTAAAAGTTACGTAAACAAATGGATTTTTATTTTGCATTATATATAGTGACAGGTTGAAAAAAAATCTTTATCAATAGCTTTATTTTATAAATAAATTTATAACAATACAGCAGTTTTTATGGTTTATTTTAAATTTAATCCTTTACCACACCTGCTTACCTATTTAACTTTATATTCCAATGAAAAGTTGTTAAAATTAGATAAAATATTTCATTATATATTTCAATTCAATTTTTAAACATAGATTAGTAACACTGTCAAAAACAAGATAAGGCCTGTTACAGTATGGTAACAAGCCTTATGTTTTTTTTTCTCTATGTCAAAGTAAGCACACATCTGACTAAATTGGAATCATGCCAAGAGAATTGTACTAAAGCAATGTCCTTTGGTATTGTTGTCTTGCAGTATATATCACTAGAAGATAAGCATTCTTAAAGTAGAACAGAATCATTTATTTAATACTAATCAGGTTGAGTTTTATAAGAGATTGCAAATTCCATCTAAACAGGATAATTAAGAGAATTTGGCTGCTAAAACCATATTAAATTATTGGCAAAGGATGTGATTGGATTCTGCTTTATACTGTGCTGGTGTGGATTGGTTTGTGTGGAGAAGAAGGAACTAACCGAATCCTGAATGTTTAATTATGTGAGCCTACTGATGTACATTGTGCTGTGATTAAAGACCATAACTGGAAAATATCAGATACCGACAAAGTTCAAAACTTTTGGTACAAGTGTTTTCAATCTGTGTCCTCAAGACTTGTCAGGTTTTTCTCTCAAATATTTTTTGGTATCTTGATCCGCTAGAAGAATACATCCTCCAACCACCCCTTCTGTACTTGACCCTGAAGGGCTTTATCGGAAATCATCTTTTAAAGCTCGGCATATGACATCTTTCAGTCACCTCGGCCCAGATTGCCACTGATGTGAATCTCAAAAGCAACATTCTCATCAGTGTAACTATTAGTAAAAATAACAGAACACATCTCTACTCTCAAGCAAGACTGAAAACTATATATGTCGAAGGAACTAAATCGACTACCTACCCAAAGGGTAAAGAGAGTTCACATGTGACACAAACGCGGAAAAACAAGAAAATAAAACTAATAACAAAACCAACACTAACAAAAAATTATTACAAAACAAAGTACGGAGGAACAAGACCAAACATCCCCTAGATTCCCTCCGCAACCTGTTTCCTAGCCAAATAGAGCAGAAATTCTGCAACCACTAGCCATTCAGCCCGGTCCTTCTTGTTTTGACTAATGTCAAGCATTGCTCCGACAGTATCCAACTGACAAATTACTGTGGTGCACTCCAGATTGTATTAGTGCACTCAGACAACACATGGAAGGCATCATCCTGTACCCCATACTGTGGGCAAAAACCCCAATTTACCAGGCCGAACCCACCCAGTCTGGCTGGGCCCCATGACTGGTAAGAAACTGAGTTACCACCACTTGTTGTAGCCATGTTTTTGTGACGATTTGTGTAGTCTTTCAGGGCTAAAACCTGACAACTGCTAATTATATCTTCAACTGACTCACAACATTTGCCACACAGAGGCGTAAGTCAAAAGCAAATATAGATCTTTCATTATATGCTGTCTGCAACTAAGGGCTAATGTCCCTATCTTACATGCATATACAAAGTCCTTAGTCTCATTAAACAGTCCTACATTCTCTAGCCAACGAAAGGAAGTAACATAATCCACCTATTTAAAGACATTCAATGAATCTACTGTGGTGGTCTCTTGCTTTCCATTCATTCACCTTGTCCATTCATTCACCAACGATTGGAAGTCATACTCATTTAACTGTAGTGGGGATAAGAGATTATCACCTCCTGCTGCATCCCTGTGGAATGATCTATGAATCCTTTTTTTCTTTAAAGAAATTCCTGAGGTTCTGCTATTATTTTGCAAATAGTTCAAAGAGATAAACAAATCTTTTCCCACCTTTCTTCCTCGATAAATGGAACCTCTCATTCGTACTCCTTGGATAGTATGTGCGGAGCTTTGTAAACATGACATGAGTTCCATGCTTTGGAATTTAGCCTCGTGAGATCCATTTTTGTTCATTTTGCAATACCAAAATTACATGTATTAACCAAAAATATAAATGTGTTTATTGACTTAATTTTATTAGAACAACTCTAACTGGTTGTTTTATGTGACAAAAGATCCAACTGGAACTCATGGCAGCTTTAACTCAACTTTTGGAAGCAGATGTTAAAGCTATCTCATGTGGTTATATTCAATTAAACATCCTACAAGAAACCAAGATATCTGCAGGTATCGTTCCATTCATAGCTGCAATAAATCAAGAGCACCCATTGTAAGCATTTCGCATCCCTCAAACTAGAGCTACTGACCGCTCTTCTTGCACTGATCCAGCACTTCTCTAGACTAAAATCTATGCGTATGTTCTGTTAATTCTGAACTACTTAACCAGCTTAAGAAATCAGCTCGGAGAAGACCACAATGATACTTCTCAAAAGCCATTTGGCGGAGTGCCGGAGAGTTCAAGTATCAGTGTCAGGCCATTGAATAAAGTACATTCAAGTTCAATAAAGTATCAAGTATCGAATAAAGTATCTTGGGGTGTAACTTCAAGAGAAATTTCAGTTCAAGAGACACCTTCAATACGTCACGCAAGTGCCGGAGAGTTCAAGTATCAGTGTCAGGCCATTGAATAAAGTACATTCAAGTTCAATAAAGTATCAAGTATCGA